>OY855903.1:36607750-36900250 GCA_963693305.1 Meandrina meandrites | reverse complement strand
TTCTAGTCTACAACCTAATAGCAGGTATGTTTTATTAGATTATAGACGCCGCATCACAAACCACGGAAGTAGAGCATATCTCTTCTTCGGACTCTTCAGACTCCGAGGAGGAAAGTCGACCACTGGCCTCCCTCCTTCCCCTTGGCGCACGGCAAGCAGATACCTTCACCGCACATGGAAATTTCTCAGACTTCTTGGACATGGAAGCAGAAGATCTTGGGAGTTTACTGTCCAAAACAATCAGCTCTGTTGATAACGCGGCAAATGTGTAAGTAATCTTTTAATCGTATCCCGGGACTGTAGACAAAAACAAACTTCATTTACTGTTTTACCACTTCTACTACTCTACTGTATTTCTCGGCTTCGCCTCGTTGACTTTTCGCTTATTGTGGCAATTACATATTATGACAATTGCTTACTTGATGCAGCGTCAAATGTTCTTCAATTTATCTCGATTCATAAAATACCTCAAGACCTGTATCGTTTAAGTCGCCATTTATTTAACCTGAGCTACAGTGTGTTTCAGCTTTGATAATTCAAAAACTAATTTTATGTTTTTTTTGTTAGCAGTTAACCCAGAGCAACGAAAGTGCTGTCATTGCAGAGCTCAGTCTAATGAGAACCATGTTGGGGCGACTTGAGTGCTCGTTTGCTAGACAAGAGGCTAAACCGGACAGGCTGTTCGACATGATGACCACTGCTCAGCAATCCCTGCCGCAGAGTCCTCAGTGCCCGCCTCAAACTTAAATGCAGTCAACTAACTTCTCAACACCGTTCAGTGTACATGCACCGTCCTCCCTCGACTATCCACCACCCGCAGTTGTACCCAGGTCGCGAGAGATGGAGGGATTTGATCTACCACCCCCAAGGACTTCTTTCCAGGAAGTTGAAACGCTACTGGATAACACTAACGCAATACGTAAATTGCTAAGTTAGTTTGCCGACCATTTTCAAAGTAATACGAAGTTGGGTGTAATTGTAAAAGGTTTTTATGTCGAGCAGTTAATGAGGTCACGAAAGGAAAATGAAAGAAATATATTAATGACATTTGCCGATATTCAACACCTTCCCTTAAACTCCTTTTTTTTTATTTTTTCTTAGTAAATGACTCAGTCCAGCTGGGCGGAAGTACAGCAGTCCAGATGTCAAGAAATGACTTCAACTACGCGAAAGCTGCCCACAAGCCAACAGCTATGGCACTTCGTCTGGTGGACGCCCTTTTCCCCAAGGAAGTCCTGCTTCGATCAACAGTGCATGGGACAAAAGAGTATGCTCCGCTGGACCGTGGCGTAATTGCTGCAATAAAAGGTTAGTTCACTGACAATCGTAAAATAATGCTATATTTAACAATAATTCCACGAGCGCACAATAATCTTCACATTCTTCTTCAAAATCACGGCCACATAACGACCAGAGATGATTTCCGGGCATTACAAATGACACTTTCATACAAAATAAGATAGATTTGAAAAAAGACTGGATTGACTTAAGCTTTGCCTTACCTTGTGTTTTTCAGAGGAAGTTCTAGACTCCTTCGCGTTCCAGTGCCGCAGCGCCAAAGACAAGAATCGTATGTGGGAGCAGTGCAAAGTTAGCATTGGCAAACGATGCCAAAATTTAAGAAAAGACATACAGAACCGTCAAAATTAAGACAAAGATTATTGCGATTGTTTCTGTTTTCTTTTATATTGAACCATTGAGTTTTATTTTTCAACATAACAGTAGTTTATATTTGTAGTAACCTTGAAATTTTTCTAATATTGGAAAGAGAGGTTTTTCGAGAATGTAAGAAAAAAAGTCGATTATAATGTTGCGATTTGACAAGATAATTACATTTTCTCCAGATTAATAGTGCAAGATAGTCACATTGATATCGTTTTATGTCGCGATAAAACAAGATAAGTTCTATGCATTTTACATCAAGACTTTAAGTTTTAATGATAATTGCAATATTAAGTGTAAACTGTTAAGATTAGTAGTAAAAGTTAAGTGTAGTTATATTGTTAGCTTTATTACCATGTACTTAAAGTAGGGCCTGTTAATAAAATGAAGAAACCTGTGTGACCACTGCAATGTTACTGGGGGAAAATTACGTTTAAAAGATCTTAATGTAACTGGGGGAAAATTACGTTTAAGAGGTCCTAATAGTAATATGCGAAAACGGTATAATCTTTGAGGTTTTCGAGCATGCATTCATTTGTAAAACTATATGTGGATTTACTTAATTATCAAAACATCCCGTGCACCGAAGGTTTCTATCCCTCGCGGACTTTAAAGCTTCTAAGACCGCAATAAGATAATGTCCACAGTTGAAACATACGACTTTGACTCAGAAACAAAAGAGAAAAGCCACGTGAATGTCGACGTATTTCCGACCGTCGCTTTGGGAGGGAATGGGAGCGAATAAACTCAAGAACATGAACAATGTGGTCTTTCGAGCGATTGGCAGTGACTCGAACATTGTCAAATTGTTTATCGTCGCGTAAGCATTTATAGCAAACCAATGGGATCATTGTCAATTTGCCTTAGTGAATTTAACACAGAAACTGCTGATGTTTATTTATGAATGAAGGTATCAAAATAAACACAAGAACGTGGTCAACTGTACGAGCGATCGGCATCAACTCAACCATTGTCAAATTGTTTATCGTCCCTTAAGCGTTTATGGTAAACCTCCAAATGGGATCCATGTTGTCAGTTCGCTTTAGTGGATTTAACAGAAAGTTGCTGTTTTGTCCTGCTTACTTTGTAAAAAATGGTAAGTTATATGTATACATCGACAGCACTGTATGTCAAATCGAGCCAAGCCAGCGAACTTGCCTAAAACCCCTTCACAAATCCCACGTGAGTACCCTTTATATGTGTTAGTTGCGTGCTATATTCGCTTAATGATCAATACGTACCATTTTTACTTAAATTTGGCGTGCAATTGCGAACAAAACAGAGATATCTTTCGTGTATGTTACATGACCAGTTGAACAATCGATCCCATAGCGGAGTCTGCACATGCAGAAGCGAACTATTGTTGAGAGTCTAGTGAGATCTATTGTCTTAGCTAGCAAACTTTCGCGAATTTTCGTCGAGGCAGCGAAAGTTCTAGAAAATATCGCTCTTTGTTCCAGCGAAAGTTCGCGCGAAATGTCGCGAAGTTCACAACAAACTTTTTCGCGAACTTTCATGTAAAAGTTTGGGAAAACAAAGAACGAAATTCACGCATTTCGTTTGCATTACTTTTTCACAATACTGTAGAGTGATTTGAGTGACAGTCAGAAAATGAAACATTTTTTCATTAAGCCAAAAAATAGTTACAAAACCTGATGAAGGCTGTTCCTGCTGTCGGAGACTGGGTCCAAGTATTGTTAAGATTTTTGATTGACAGATAGTTATGTAACAAGTTGCACATTGTAAGTTATGCAAATCAGTGATGCCAACTCTGTGAAGCGATCAACTCAGTGATGTGAAGTAGTGAATATAAAATCAGTTTGTTCACAAGTGACGTGAGTTTTTGTTGGGCAACAATTGGAGGCATTCCCGACAAAAGTGGCACCTGTGGCACCTGTGGCTGAACGCACCAAGTTGGGATGGATCATTCTTTCCCCAGGGAAGGAAATCGACACTACACACATGCTTCTTACACAGACCAGTCAAGTGGATTATGAGGAACTATGCAAATTAGATGTGTTGGGACTTAAGGACACACCACAGCATGACCAAGGTGAAGTGTACATGGAATTTCGAGAACAGTTGTCACGCAATGAAGCAGGATGGTATAAGGCAGCGTTGCCATGGAAGGGCAATCATCCCCCACTCTCTTCTTACAGGCAAGGAAGTCTCCGCAGACTAGAGAATTTAAAGCGCAAGCTGGAACGAACAGGGATGGAACAGGCCTACAGTGAGATCATCGAAGAACAGAAAGCTGAAGGTGTAGTGGAAGCAGCTGATCAAGAGCCTCGAGGAGTTGAATTCTACATCCCCCATAAACCCGTCATTAGAGAAGAAGCTGCGACAACGAAAGTCCGTGTGGTGTATGATGCATCAGCCAAGGCCCACCCCAATGCTGTATCGTTGAATGATTGTTTGTACCCAGGCCCCCCACTGCAAAACAAAATTGTGGAATGTACTGGTTAGGTCACGTACACATCCTGTAGCTGTTGTGGGAGATCTCAAGAAAGCATTTTTGCAAGTACGAATAAAAGAGTCTAACCATGATGCTCTGTGGTTTCATTGGAAGCAAGGAGAACACTCAGAGATTGAGACATTGCGTTTTACTAGAGCCTTATTTGGCCTCGCACCATCCCCTTTTCTTCCAGGAGGTGTGATCAAGTACCACTTGGACACCTGGGAAGCACGTGAACCACATGCAGTGGGATAACTACGTAAAAGTCTCTATGTGGACGACTTGATAAGTGGGGGCGTGACAGTGGAAAAGGCAAGGGAGCTGAAGCAGCAGGCTATCGAGATTTTGAAAGATGCAACCTTCACATTACACAAATGGCAGTCAAATGAGCCTAAATTAGAAGAGAACCCTGTCCCACCAGTGGATAAAGAGGGAACCTTTGCAAAGCAGCAACTTGTGAAACCCCATGCAGGAGGATCAAGTCTACTTGGACTGGGATGGGACAAGGAACGTGATGAGATAATTATATCCTTTCCTGAGTGGGTTACTCAGCGGCTCGTAGCAGCAAAGGCCAGGCTAGCCAAGCGGGGCTTAACAATTCCCCGATTAGAGTTAATCTCGGCTCATATGGTGACAAATTTGTTGATGAATGTGAAGTTTGCCATGGAGGGATTGCCTGTCACGGAACTGAATGGATGGCTAGATAGTACGGTGGCTCTCTTTTGGATAAATGGTGGAGGACAATACAAACAGTTAATGGAGAATTGGGTACAGAAGTTTCGTGCTCAGTCAGAGATTATATGGAGACATGTCCCTACCAAAGAAAACCCGGCTGATCTTGCGAGCAGGGGTGGTGATGTTGAGTATCGTGAGATGTGGTGGGAGGGCCCAGAGTGGATGGCAGATCGTGAACGTTGGCCACCGGAACAAATTAACCAACCCTCTGCAGGAAGTACAGCTGAAGCCAAAGCTACCAAGGAACTATTTGCACTTGCTGTGGATGTCACTGACAGGCTGGATGCTGTTCTTGAAAAGTTTGAACTGAACAAAGCTATAAACAATTGTGCATGGATTTCCAGGTTCCTGTACAATTCACGCTATCCTAACCAGAAATTAAGTGGCCCACTGACAACTAAAGAGATAAAGAACCAGCAGACGTTCTGGGTGAAGAGATCCCAACAGAATTGTGACTTTCAAGATGACCGTCTACAACTAAACCTGCAACCTAACCAGGATGGGATTTTGGAGTGCCGTGGTAGGATACAGGGTGCGTATCCCATATACCTCCCAGACAAACACCTGTACACCCAGAAGTTAGTGCACCATGAACACCTGCACACTCTCCATGGGGGAGTTGGATTGACAATGACAAGTGTGAGAAGACACCACTGGGGGTACCACGCTTAAGAAAGCTAGCGAAGCGAACCATCCGAGGATGCCATGGTTGTCAAAAGTTTCAAGCGAGAGCAGCAGCAAACCCACCACCTGGTAACCTCCCAGTAGATCGGACGCAAGGATCTCACCCGTTCCAAATAGTTGGAGTGGATTATGGAGGGCCAATCAAATACAGGAAACATGGGAAAGTGGAAGCTAAAGCATACATTGTGGTGTATGCATGTTCTCTGTGTCGTGCATTGTACTTAGACTTAGTGCCCTCACTGGAAACCCAAGAGTTTATTCTGAGTCTGAAGAAGTTAATTGCAAAGAAGGGAAGACCAGAGAAGATTTATTCTGACAATGGGAAGACATTTGTTGGTGCAGCGTGGTGGCTGAGAAAGGCTATGTATGATAAGTTTAACAAGTTCCTTGCTGAGAATGAAATAATCTGGCAGTTCAACCTCAGCCGTGCCCCATGGTGGGGTGGGCAATTCGAAAGGATGGTCGGTTTAGTAAAAAATGCCTTCTGCAAGACCATTGGGTGTGGTTTACTTTCGTGGGCAGAGTTGGAGGAAGTGCTACTTGATGTAGAGATAACCTTGAATGATAGGCCTCTTATCTATGTGGAGGATGATGTGGAACTTCCAATCCTCACCCCTAACTGGTGGTCAAGTGAATACGTCCGTAGACTGAGAGAGAGGCACAACCTCAAGCATCCAGGGAAGCCATGTACATTGGCTGTTGGGGACGTAGTGATCTTAAAGTCTGAGGACAAAAACTGGGGAAAGTGGCCTCTTGGCATTGTTCAGGAACTGTATCCAGGAAGAGACGGAGTAGTAAGAGCTGTGAAGTTGCGATCGGGGAAGAATTTCCTTGAAAGAGCAGTGCAGCACCTTTATCCACTGGAACTTTCTTCTGACTCAGTTGCCTGTGCACCTTCCAGGGTTCTTAATGCTGATGCGACTGTTTTCCGGCCAAGGAGACAGGCAGCTTTGCAGGCTGAGGAAAAAAATCCATCAAATTGCAGAAGCCGAGGAGAATTTAGGATAACTCTGACATTGAGAACTTTAAATTAACATTGACATTGAACCATGAATTGAACTCTCGTTATACAAGGTTCTATTAGTGACTGACTTAAGTATTTTGCAGTATCCGTTGTTGTTGTTGCCCAGTCTCCTGTATTAAGGACAACATATCTTTCCTTCGGACTGATATGGGGGGAGAGTGTTGGAGACTGGGTCCGAGTATTGTTAAGATTTTTGATTGACAGATAGTTATGTAATAAGTTGCACATTGGGTAATTCCAGAAAATATCCGTACACAACGACGGACGGCTTCCATATTTTAACCCCCCCTTGCCTTCAGAAATTCCAAAATGCATTACCCCCCCATGCCCTCTGAATTCCATAATCGTCAACCCCCTCTCCCGTTTGGAATTTCCGTTTTTTGTCAAGCCCTAAGGATTTACCTTTTGAATTCGACAAGACCTACCGTAGTTTTTCAGTAAAAAAGCGCACAGATTTTTCGACGAAAGTTTCTTTCCGTGGCAAGTTTCACGCAACAAAATCTTCTAATGATCGCAGTTTGTACTGGAACTTACAATATAAACAAGAAACTAAAGACTGACTTTAAACTAATGACTTTTTAACATTTTTAACATTGAAAAGACACGGCAAGTTTTAACGTGATGTTTATTGCCGCGCGTACGCGAGCGGTTTAGCAACACATGTATACGAGGGCATTTTGTCCATAACTTAAGCAATAGGCTGAAAAAAATAAAGATACTTATTGCAAACGAACCTTTTGAATTGTGGGGAACCGGGAAAGCGGCTTTAGAAGACAAGGAAACACCAAAAAACACAAGAACCTTCTCGAAACCTTTGAAAACAACTCGACAAACAAAGCTTTTGCGAACTTGGTAACCAACCCACGAAATCGGTGGAGGACTGGTCATTGATAACTACATGTTTGCCAGGTTACTAAGCTACGAAGTTCGAAGCGATGTTTTTCTCCAAGCAGATTTATGGCTTTATTATCGGGAAATGTCAACTCTTTATTCCAGAAATGTGCATGGGAGTATTAACAACATTCATTCAAGCTTGTTCCCTGAATAGGAAAAGGAAAGCCCACAAAATCACTTGTCTGTACCCTCTGGAAATCCCAGATCTGAAACCCCCCGATGCCTTCGGAATTCCATTCGTAAGTACCCCCCCTTGCCTTCGGAATTCCAGTTCAAAGAACCCCCCCTTGCCTTCGGAATTCCAAAAAGCCGTCCGTCGTACTGTACGGATATTTTCTGGAATTGCCCATTGTAAGTTATGCAAATAAGTGATGCGAACTCTGTGAAGCGATCAACTCAGTGATGTGAAGTAGTGAATATAAAATCAGTTTGTTCACAAGTGACGTGAGTTTTTGTTGGGCAACAATTGGAGGCATTCCCGACACTGCCAAAAAGCGTTTTAATTTTATACAAAACACTTTAAGAACAACAGCAAAACGTACCAACAGCAACCAAATAGTATCCCTTTCACTTCTCAAACATTGTAGCAGTTTTTGCTCGTTTGAACATTTCATTGTCTTGGGGTATGCCTACCCTTGGGGTATGCCTACTTTACGAGCATCACATTTTAAGTTAATCTACCATGCACCTTTTATAGGGTTTTCAAAATCGAAAAAAGTATCAGGAGCAAATTGGAAAATAGCTGGAGCACCAATGTGCCACAGCTAGCAAAGCCGCCCATGGGGAGGGTGCGGGAGGGGGTTTCCCCTTCCTGCAGGGGGGTATGAGGGGCCTCCCCCAGAAAAAATTGAAAATCTGCATGCTCTGAGGTGCATTCTGGTGCATTTTCAGGACCAAAAAGTTATTTTTCAGGTCGTTGTTCACTTTATTATAACCTAGAGTTTTTTTGAAAATTATGTTTACTCATACATATTACAATGCTTTTCCCATGTTACATATTACATCCGAATAAAAATTGACCTCTTTCCCTCATCAGTACTTCATTGACCTGTTATAACATGAATCAACTTTTGAAATTTATTTTTGCAGTCAGAGTTTTCCTACTTATTGAAAATAAAGATGAACAGTTTCATGACCAACGCGTTAAAGAAACCAAGCATAGTTATTTCGGCCTCACGTAATCACCTCGCGAATACAGAATTTGAGTGAAAGGCAGAGATTTAATTTTATTTCTTAGTGCTACATACAAGCTCCGTAAATAATGCATTGTTAGCTAAGTTTCAATCGATTAGATAAATCAATTTTATTCCGCGGGCACAACTGTTTTAACTGTTGTTTAGTTATCAAAGTAACAATGCTCTGCTAAGCAAACAATTTCGGTAAAACTCCACGAAAACAAAAGGTTAAAAAATTTTTATGTTAAGCGAGCCGTAACATGGGGCGCGACATAGTCGCGACAAGTCTGGCTGTGTCGGCTCCGTATAAAATTAATTTTCCATAAAGAACTGTAAAACATTCAGTTTCACCTGATTTACTAATGATGAAGACTTGAAATTAAACTTTAAGTCTCACAAAAATCTCAAAAATTTGTGTTGGCATAAAATTTATTCAATCGCCAGAGTCTGCTGCCACTGTTCACATTCACGAAATGGCACCTCACAAAACCAAATGTTCAATAAATAAAAAGCATCCCTTACAAATTACCTTGTTGACAATAAATACATGTAATTCAACCTAAGCGATACAATATTGTTTTCAAGCAATGTTTCATTCATAACAAGCACCAAAACTTATTTTCTGATCGACTGGGGGATTGTAAACAGAAACCCCGGCGAACACTAAACAATTTGCATTTAAAAGTGTTTCATACCAGCAATCTCCTTTCTTTGATGTTTGAACCCAAGCTGGGTTAAAAGCAGCTGTGATTTCTGCCTTGTCATCCAGTGACTGGGACCATTTTCTTAAAGAAAGCACCAAGTACAAAGCTCCCACGAATTCACATTCGCTTACGCAAGAAGAAACTAGTCACGAAAGCATCAAATGTCAGTCTTTCGCGGGAAAACGCAAATGATTCCCGGTCCACATTGAATGCTGTTGAATAAAAGAGCTACGATTTCTGATGCTGGAACGCGATCAATGGGCAGGAACAAAATATGTTATCTTTAACTTAACCCATAGGAATGGCAATTTTTTATTACTATTATTTTTTAATTTTGACTTCCAAAAGTACCCGGCGCTAACGCTCGAAGTAACCGGTGACTTGCGTCGGGCGCCGGTTACTTTTGAAAACCCTGCTTTTAAACTGACAATGCCAATGCAGGCCTGTGGAAAGTGGCAAATACTAAACCCAAAATAACATGGTGAAACGAAAATAAGCAAAACAAAACAAAACTTGCTTGTGGTTAGCTTTCACTCCAGTTTGCGTACGGTTAGCTCTTATTTGTTGGTTTGTTTTGTTTTGGGTTTTATTAGTACATACTTTAAAATCAAAGTGCACAAGCAACCATAAAGTTAGTGCCGTTGAGCTCTGTGCACGTACATAAACAATGA
Source organism: Meandrina meandrites (assembly GCA_963693305.1). Taxonomy (NCBI): domain Eukaryota; kingdom Metazoa; phylum Cnidaria; class Anthozoa; order Scleractinia; family Meandrinidae; genus Meandrina; species Meandrina meandrites. Next base: position 36,890,246 of record OY855903.1, on the reverse strand, counting down.
AATTAAAATAGGGTCAATCGTATCTTGGCAAGACCTTGCTTTCTTTTACACTGCAGAATGCCCAGAGGAGAACTTTGGCAACATTGACTGGCAAGATATGGAAGTAAAATTCTCCAGAAAATGTACCAACCTCGTTCCCATGGTCTCTCTCTCCCCGCCCCCAAGAGCTCTTGGGCGGGGAGAGAGAGACCCTGGGAACGAGGTTGTTACATGTACCAGTTTTAATTTCTAGAAAGCTCATGGGGAACTTATGATGCAAAGGTTCTCAGACAGGAAGCATAGTACATAAACCTGGGTCGCCTGTTCATTTTCAGTAAACAGTATAGAGGGGCTCGTTAATGAATTTAATATATCATAATTATCATCTATTTCAACCGAAATATGGGTGTTCCGTATATCACTCCATATATTGAATACCGAAAAATTCTGGTTATTAGCTCTGGGCTTATACAACTTCGTAAGGGGTTTTGGGTCGGCTTATAAGCAGAAGGGCTTATATCCGCATTCTCTGTAAACAGCAAAGGCAGGACATTTATATCAGGAAAACCATTCGATGACAGCCTAAGAGGCAGTATAATCGACAAGTTGTTAAGTTTACATTTTCTAATATAAAGTCTTCTAATTAAAATGGCATGCGGGGTGAAGAAAATTTTATCACTGTTCTCAAGTTTGGTTTCAACTTATTTTTATTGATGCTGATAAGCTCTTTCTTCAATATGTCTAGTTGGATGCTTTCAATCTTTATACCACTACCGGCATCCACCTGGAGTTTTCAACTGCCTGTTATTTTGTTTCCAGTTAGATGGGTCTATTACTGTGGGGGGAGGGGGGGGATTATAAGCAGGGCGGCTTATAACCGGAATTTTACAGTATTTAATCCTTATTCCAAATAATCGAGTACATGTTGCGTGCTATATCTTACAGGCCTTTTGCTTGTGTTTATAAGAGGATTTTAAATGGTGGCTTAAAAAAAAACTCTAAAAACATGATGAAAACAGCTGTAATCCAGCTGAATTAGCGACTCGTGTGTTTGTGCTAGACGGACCATTTAGAGAATGGTTACAACTTAGGTCCTTAGGTAGAGACTGGTGCTGACTGGTTTGGTATCCGGTTGTTTCGCCTGCAAGATGTTTCACTTTAAGTCAATTCGCCTACACTTAAGTTTATTGCCTACACTTAAGTTCATCGCCTACACTATCCGAGATGTTTAATCATAGTCAAGCTTTTGGATTGTGGAAAATGTTATTTTTCGTAGTAACAAGTCGGGGTATACGAAAACAGCGAAAGTCTGTCCCAAGTGTACCATAGGCTGTTGGCGTTCATATAGTGTGGGGTGCAGCGTGCAGAAGAGTGGTGAAGATAGATTTCTTTTTACCCCTGGCTGTTCTTTGTGGTAGAATAAACTATTGGAAAATCTGGAACAGAGTACTTTTTCCAGCATGATGATTTGAAATCATCAACGAAAAGCTGTGTTGGGTCAGTGCCTTGGTCAAGTGAATCAAATTTAGTTACTGTTAGATTCTTTATTATTAAACAGAGCAATACCACACTTTAAAGGAGTATGATGCAACAAAGATGTACAGTATTATCTATGAAAGTGATAAGAAACCCGCTTCCATCTGTTGGCCTGTAGAACACTTGGAGCCATTATTTCTTTTCTATTTTTTTTTAGTTTTGACCTTCATGTAGGTAAAATAGATATTTGTAGTTGATTGTTACTACCCGAAGGTTGGGTGGGGGAGGGGGGTACTTCCATATACATGCTATATGCTGCTGTGCAGGATGGGGTTTCAAGCAATTTTTGCTCAATAAGACTAGGCTAGTACATTGTGATTGAAACTTTGCACTGAAAGAACCTTATGTAAATATAAATACAAATCATTACAGGAATCTTTAAAGCAACTGTCTGCAGTTCTAATAGAGTTTCTGAAGAACAGCAAGTTTCAAGTAGAGTGGGAATTTTTATGTGTTTGATAAATACATACTGTGATTACTCTTACCAGTAGACACATCAGTTGTGTTTTATGAGCTTTGAGCTTGGCAGTTGCCATTGTAGATATTTTTATATCAGTCTTCCATATGTTGCCTTCTTCTGAATTAGTGCAAAATAAAATTGCACACTACAGAAACTTCCGATCGTCAGATGAAAACTTAATTTAATTCACATTATCCAATGCGATTTAAAATTAAATAATAGTTGAAATCAAGCTTGTGTTATAAAGGCCAAATTCATATATCGCAATGAGCTATGGTCAACACTTTGAGATTAAAACTGCTGTAAATAATATTTTCCAAAAACATGAATATGTTTATTTTTAATTTTATTATCTGGTAATATATTTAATTTTGAAATTAACCTAAAATTCACATTTGGACAAATGAAAGAACCTCTAATGCCACAAATAGAAACGGTTTTCATCGTTTGCAGGAAATTATGAAGCAAGTTTCCAAACAAATGTTAAAATATAACAGTTCATTTGCTACAAGCTTTATACAAAATGAAATATGATAGTAACCAAGGGAATCTTACCTTTGCTTCCAGATAGTAAAGCGTTCATTTCATTTGAGCTTGCAGCATAATTTCTTGCTGCGGCTGCATTGTAGTCATTTATTCGCCCTCCAAATGCATGTATAAACATTTCCCAACGCTCGATTATCATCGTTTTAAGACTTTGGTGCTCATTTCTCTGCAGTCAAGTATTCTTAAGCATGATTCCATTTCGTTTAAGAACTCCACAAACGTGTATTTTGATATGATCATGACATGAATGCAACGAAAACCCATCTGTTTTTTTCGAGCCAACAGCCGCCATATTGCATCTCTCCGTGTGCTTGGGTAAATTGGGCAAATTTCTGCCTACATCTTAATGGCCTTGATCGATACATCGCAACTTTTAAGACTTTAAAACCCATCTGTTCACTTGAGCATTCTTGAACACATTTTCTGATCGTTTGTGAGGTCTTCAAAAGTGTATTTTGATCAAAGGTGTAGCAAAAGGAACAAAAATCCGCCTTTACATTTTAGCGTCGGACTCAACAAGACAGACGCCATTTCAGCTCATGTTGTGAACATGTACTGCCGCCTTTGTTCCACCCCCTCCCCCCACATATATGAACATAAGACAATGGCCCGACTTTGTGGACAAATCAAAACCTAGCGGGGGAGACACGGGTAAACGTGTTTAATTCACTTTTAATGGGGATTTAATGCATACATTAATTGTTTAACGGGAATGGAGTAACATCGAATCCTCACTATACCTCATGGTATTCATAATACCATGAGGTAAAAATGATCTTAAACCACAAGTATCAAAATTAAAAATCATTTTAGTATAAAGTGTTATTGTACATTTTAAACTTGTTAATTGCATGTTAACTCCCCTTGGTGCTCCCGGCTCGTCAAAAGAACGTGCGAATTTTTGCTGAGCCTAAGGATGTTCCTATTTTAGCCCATACATTTTCTTAAATTTGGGGCAAATCTCAGCCTCGATGTTCTTACAAAAATGGTTCAGGCAAAAAAATGAGTAGACAGCTCTCAAGACACCATGGGAATAGACATTGACTGCCATGGCTTATCAGAAAGGTGAAGGCTTATACTTAAGTTGACATAGAGAAGAAAATGACTGAAAAACGGCACGAAGAACCAACACCAGGTGTCTGTATTATAGAGGTGTGACAGGGAGTCGACTGTACTTTCTGCTCCCGTTTTAACCAGCTACGAGACACTGCTTAACGTTATCTTTTCTTATTTTTATCAGGAAGGATCCATATTGTGGAAATGCTCTAAGTGATCTTCCTTGGGGAGCCACCTTGAACCATTCAAGAAACAACCCAAACGTGAAGCTATTTGTCGCAAACAGGAACACAGATAATCAAAGAGTTTTTCTGGTCATGTTACACGAAATTATGCAGACGGTCAAGTTGTTGTCGGACAATAACGATTCAGAGTGGGCGCTGTACTCCAACAGTCAAACCTTTGAGCCTTATATACATGTATATGTATATCAAATAAGTTTAGACATTATCATATTGTTCATACTGTCCATTTCTTTCTAAATATATCTAATTTATTATTTTTTGTACAAATATATTTCTCCGTGTCATACTTTAACGACACTTTAAATTTGTAACCACTTATATTCGGAAGTTCGTTATTTCTTCTACACCCCCATAAATAAATTTTTCCTATAAGTAGCAGGTAATTCAGTAAGGGACATTCTGGCGTAAGAACACCGATAAGAATATCCCTTAAATGAAGATGTATCTGTTGTTCTGTCAAAGATAAGTAATATGATTCGAAATCTTTCCAAAAAGAAGTTGAGTAAGAGCAATCATAAAAGAAGTGCTGCATTGTTTCAGATTCCCGTTTGCAAAAAGAGCACAGATCATCTGTAACGTAGCCAATTTTATGTAATTTTGAATTTGTGTAAAGTATAGAGTTTAGCACCTTGAATTGAAAGGCCTGAACATATGGCTCAGAAGCAACTGAATGCGGAAGACAAAATACTTTTTTCAATGACTCATCAGATAAATTAACTTTACACTTTAGTTTTCGCGCATTATTAGGAAAGCGTGCTTTTTTACGGACAAAAAGAGAATAGTAATCTTTTGATTTCTTGTTAGTTACGTCGAAAAGGCCACTGTCAGTTTTGAAGGACGGATTTAGGACTATGAGATCTGGGATATAATTAGCATTCCTCAAGTAAAGCGGTACGGAATGGCGTAAACCAGTCCATTCCAGAAAATTCGTCTTCTCTATGTACTTTGCCTGTAATTCATAAGAATCAATATTGTTGAGATCAAAACGTAAATCACCTACAGTTCGAATTCCATTATTAAAGTACCTTTTATAAAAAACTGGTTTATTGTTTATTCGTATTTCGTGATTATTCCAAATACAGTAGTGCCAATTAGTGTCAACTGCATTGTCTTGGTACGGTACTGGTACGGGCAAGATGGCTGAACAGACGTGTCCGTAAGAGCTCCGTACTTGTTAGCTAATTACAAACTAAATGTTGCCCATCTATGGATGATATTACTGCCATGTTAAAGCCACTAAAGAAATCTGTTACTCAAAAACGTACATCAACCCAACGAAGTGATTCTAGTGCGTCCGAATCAAGCTCTCCGTTGGATAAGCGGCTCAAGAATACGAAACACGTTGAACACGAAGGCGGAGTCCAAGAAGTCTTCGAAGAAGCACTCAAAGCGCCGCTTGCTGTAGATATGTCCGAGAAGTGGGCAGAGAAGCTCGACGAAATATTAGTTAAGCTTAATAAGCTAGACAGTATTGAAACTACCCTGAATAATCTTTGTGCAAAGATGACCATAGTAGAAAGCGACGTATCGAAGCTGAAAGATGCCGCACGTGTTACTGAGGATAATCTGAAGAAGATGGATGACGGTTTACAGTTTATGAATACAGAAATGGAAGGCTTAAAATTGAAGATAACGCTTCTATTTTTTTTATGTTATTAGATGAGGAAGAATGTAAATAGAGGCCAAAGAGTATAACAGGTTTCTGAGAACAACAATTTTTTTTTTCACAAGAGTATGAAAATCTCAGCCCTTGTTGTCGATTTTTTTTGTTGCATTTCTGATATGTCAAAAACATAACCTTGTGTTTGAAGTAATCCGTATATCACATAAGGTTGGACAAATCAGGTTCCACAAGTTATCTCGTGACCAAACAGAGATTCTCACCTTTCTTCTTTTCAGGGGGTTTCTCAAAAGAAAATGGGTGTTTCTAGAGAAGTATCTTCGCAATAACTTTAAACAGTCTTCTTTCAATAGGAGATCATCTTCAGAGACGCAGGAGCTATTAGTCGGGGCAAAACAAAGTAAACCAGGTGAAAGATTTTTATAAATGTTTAAGAGCCCTTGGGAAACGAGTCTCTCCAGACCATTTCATCCCTTTAGGCAGTATTTAAAGTCCTTGATCATGTCCAAAGTCATCCAGTGTACTTCAACGTTAATTGAGTTGCAAAACGAGCACTCTTGGGAACATGTTTTAAGCTTTGGTATTTTAACCCTGTTCAGACCAGGCTTTTTTGGGGCGTTAACAAAACCAGGATTGGACCGGATCGGATCTGATCGGACTGGATTGACAAAACCTGGACCGGATTGGACCTGATTGACAAAACCTGGACGGGTTGTGATCCGACTGACAAAACCCAGATCGGATCCAAAAAAATCCATAAATTCCCGCCAAAATAGTCACGTGATATCTCTAATCGAATATGACACAGAAAGAAGTAAGGAGACGTTCGCTGTGTGTTTCTTTTTCTTCAGTATTATCTTGGTAACAAGTTTTGTTATTCAGTGACCCTGCTTATGATTTTCTTTCCTAGAGGGAAAGATCAAGAAGGAAGGGCGAGATACGAACAGGAAAATTGCATTAGCAGTAAAAACGAACACAAATTTGCAAGGACCACCGTGGCGAAAAAGAAGTACCGGATCCTCTCACTGTAGAGGGTCTTATCAGCTAAAACTGATGTACATGTATCTTGAAACTCTCAGAATGTCTCGTATAATGATTATTGTAGTTATCTCTTCCAGTTCTAAACTAAAAATATAATTGCCAGTTGTCTCACATCCTCATGTACAGCCCTCAAAGCTCTAAAAAAACCTGAGTTTAGTTTTAGTTCGTAATCTTTTTGAACTTAGATATTCACTTTTGGAATAATACCAACACGGTCTGATTACGAGGTGCGGTTACCTTGGATCTACATCCCGCTTTTTTGATTATTTGTAAAACTTTTTTACCTTGGTTTCAAGTTCGGTAGCCTTGGCACCATAAACTAGCAGGTGGTGAAAAACAGTTGCGATGTTCTGAGACTGAAGAACTTGTGTTGATTTTTGCCGGTTTTAGATTTTCGATTAGCGATATCACGTGACTATTTTGGCAGGAATTTATGGCGATCCGACTTTTTCAAATCCGATCCAGGTTTTGTCAGTCAGATAACATCCGGTCTGGGTTTTGTCAATCCAGTCCGGTCTGATCCGATCCGGTCCGATCCAATCCGGTCCGATCCTGGTTTTGTTAGCGCCCCTTTTTGGATCTTTTCAGACCGGAATATATCCAAAATATTTAAGCAATCACAAATGAAACTTACAGGATATTTAGTACGCCCAAAATTCTATCTTTTGATATACGTCACATGGGATGATAAGGTCAAATCATATGACGATTACATCATGATGTCAAAACAGCCGCCTACTTGCCCAAAGTTACTGAAAAATACTCAAAATCTGTAAAACAGTGCAAAAAAAGACACAAAAGAGGTGAAAGTAATTCAATTTAAGTTAATTTTCATTAATGGAAACACAAAAACTACAAATTTGGAAAAACATTGTTTGTCAAAATGATGTTTCCATGGTAACGTCAAGTTCCAGACAAACTCACAAAGTTTGGCAGTGTTTGGTTGAGTTTTGAAAAAGTTATAAACATTAGAAGTCAGCGCGGGCACTTCCCCTCCCCAACAATGGGTATGACAATCTAATAATAATAATAATAGATAATAATACATAATATTTTAAGAGGAGACCTCCAATCACCTAGAGGTGGTTTTCAGGACAGTCCTCCGAGAAAATAAATGTCAAACCTTTAAAATACATTAAAATCTAAGATACAATAAAAAGGGCAAAACCTATGCGGTAATAAAAACTATAAATATATAAAACTGTAGCTAACTAAGATTAAAAAATAGAACAAGAAATTAAAATACCACTAACTAAGGTTAAAAATGGTTTAATAGAAACTGTTTCAGTTTGTATTTAAAAATTGTTTTCGGCATCAGTTTCTTTAAAGCACTTGGTAGCGTAGCCCAGTCGTTAATGGCTTTATAATTTGTTTTGCTTCTTCCCCATTCCGTTCTTGGCCTGCTGACTTTGGGCATGTAGCCATTTCGGGTATTGTAACCGTGTTGTTGGTTCATGGTGGATCTGAATACACCGAAATGCTCGGGGATGCTACCTTTCATTGCATCTTGTACAACACAACACCGATGACCGAACCGCCTCGCATGTAAAGACACCGACCGCAACGACGTCAGGGCCTCTGCTGATGACACTTTCGACTTTACGATCTTCTTCGCAAAGCGATTTTGAAAAGATTGTAATTGTTTCATCTGTGTTGTAAGACCAGGCTGGTCACCCCAGACAATATCTGCATAATCTAGGTGTGGTAGGACAAGGCCATTAAAATATACTGTGAGACTTTTCTGATCCAGCATATGATAGATTCGATTGAAGACTGAAAGGCGATGTCCTAATTTTTGTAAGAGGCTATTGACATGCAACTTCCATTTGCATTTCTCATCCAGTAATACGCCTAGATACTTAAAAGATGAAACACAATTTATTTGCCCTTCATCAGTAGAAAAATGAAAGTCATTAAATGGAGACAACATTGTCTTGCTACCTGAAAGCATCAATTTGGTCTTCTTTACATTAAGCGTTAATTTGTTGTCGGTATACCAGTCGGAGATTAGGGTGAAGTCATGTTGAAGGGCATCATTAAGCTCTTGGGGTGTCGACGCAGCAACTATTAAAACAGCATCATCCGCATACAATATGAGTTCACTCTTTGTTACAGCAGCTGACAAGCTGTTAATGTAAACATTAAATAGAAGTGGGCCTAGGATACTTCCTTGTGGAACACCCAAGTCAATAGGGCGAGTCTCTGATACCTCCCAGTTTATACACACGCATTGCCGTCTGTCTGCAAGATACGATTTAAACCATCTCAGACTCCTTGCTGCTAGCCCGATGTGTTCATGCTTTCCCAGGAGTATCTTGTGATTTATATAGTCGAATGCCTTGGATATATCGAGAAATAGCATACCAGCGACTTTTCCTCCATCAATGGCATCAAGCACAGAGTTGTTAAGTTGACCGAACGCTTTTGCCGTACTACACCCACGTCTAAATCCGTACTGATGTTTCTATAACCAGCCTTTGTTGTTGATTTTTTGTTGCATTTCTGATATGTTTTGTTTACATTGAGGCGTTGAGACTATCAAAACTGTATTTTTATTCTGATTGTACAACAGTGTTTTGGGGAAGTGAGTTCTAGAGTTAAGGTTACCGTATACCTTAAAGGGTAGATTTTTTTCAAAAATTTTTTTTATGGCCAAATTAAACATTACTAATCTCCCTTCATTTTCTAAAAAAAATTATTTCAAAATCTTGAAACGCGCGCGAGTTATCAGCCAATTAAAATGTGTCAGTGTCATGACTTCCTGGGACGTTTTTCGCGGCAAAAGATCCGTGGCGTCCCTTCCTATTGTTTACGCTTACAATTTGCGATTAATTCACACCAAGTTTTCGCTTGTGTTGGTCTTCATTTCACCTGTATGTAAATTCTGTTTTTGAGGAATTTGTTCGGAGAAGTCTGAGTGCTTCGCCTTTGATGAAGCCCTTTTTGACCCCTTGTGGATGGCAACTGGAGAAATGCGTGTACTGAAATGTTTCAGTAGGTTTAAAATGCGTTTTTACGTCTAATATAGACTCACTTGCAAACCGTTCGCCTTTGAAAACGTTTGTGTCAAGGAACGTTATTTCTGTTTCGGATATTTCAGCCGTAAACTTGATAGTCCGATGGTGGTTATTTGCTTGTTCGATGAATTGCGCAACTCCGTCTTTGTTTACATTCCAGATAGAAATAATATACTTCGACATACCCCAGCGACCGCATTTCTGCCTGAAGCTGCTCTTTTGGATCGATAGATGCATACGTCGCCACCATCGAAGCCACTGCAGTTTTTCCTTTCTTTGAACTTTTTCTCTTGCCCAGCATTTTGGAAACAATCGGAGAAATTCAAATCAAACGAGCTGTGGTCACCCGTGCGACTACTTTCCCGCGAGATGCTAGTCGACACCAGTAGTCTCATGGGATGTCCTGACATGCTATTGGCTGTCGGCATCGGGGGGATCCAAAGTGTTGACATATGGCGTAGCAAGGGCGTGAAATGTTTGTAATCCTTTAGAAGCAAAAAAAACCTATTTCGTTTTTACGCGAGTGCGCTTGCTTTAAACGAATTTATAGGGTACGTAAATTTGACGGATTGCCTTGAAATTTGGCCCGAAGTTGCCCAAGACATCGAACAGAAAAACCGTGCGAGGGATTTCCGTTTTTCGTAATTGATCTCCCGCAATGGCCTTCGTTGTAAAAGGCTTCGGTAAGTTTTTGATCATCAAAATTGACAGAAAAATTGCGACGAAACCAATGGGAACATTGACAAAGCCTCACACGGTTTTCAAGATTGATGCCTTGTGATTGATATATTGCAATAGTTTTGATTGTGCAGTCTAATTCAATACCCGATAAATTAACTCAAGTAGACGTCAGTCGTTTCGGACTTTTGGGACGCACTCTCCTTACGATAAGAACAAATCAAAGAAAAATAATTTTTACGGAATAGTGCATTTCATTAGCTTTGTACTGATATATAGTTTGTGGTGGTTGCATTTAAGATAGTGCGCAAATATTTTTTTTCGCGAAAGACACCCGCGAAGGTATACGGTAACCTTAACCCGGCTAATAGTAAAGCTAAAGGTTGAAAGATATTGAAGTAATGTAATGTAATGTAAATGTTGTTTATAGTGGTCATGCACTTAGCTTCGAGATAGCTAGTTTAGGCATGCCACTGAAACATAGGAAACAAATAACTTTAAATGAACATAACATGGTTAAAAATCCCAACTGGCTGGAGGCAGACCGGTTGGCTATATACAAAGCGTGACCGAGGATTTGAACTCGTGACGACCGTGAAACAAATACAGCTAGTGGCAGGGTGGAGGGCTTGAACCCGGGACCTCCGGATTAAAAGACCAGCGCCCTAAACCACTCGGCCACGCTGCCTCCCTTAAATCTTTTTTGAGTAAACAATGTTTTTTGTCTATTATAATTGTAGGTTAACTGAAGATCAAGATTGAGACAGCTAGTGTACTTCACAGAAAGATAATAGGCTGAGGCAGTTTAACCAGTTAGCATAGTCAGTACATACATTCCCATAGGTGGCCAGGATCATTCACCACCAGTCCCTGGATAATGAACAAGCCATACAGTGGGGGGGGTGTGGGGGGCTTGCATGAAAAGGATGCTTTAGATGCACTGTTGCAATGCAAGTGCCCATATAGTATCAAACCTGAAAGGGTGCTTGATGCATGGAATCAAGCTGATTTCTTGAAAATGGAAACTGTCAATGTGTCTCTCAATAAGATCCACAAGTACTATACACAGTTGGAAGGGGAAATTGCAGCCTTATTAGGGTGCTCAAAGGGTTATTCTGTTGTATGGATCCAAGCTGGGGACCCTCAAGTTGAGGAAGCTGTAGAAGATGAGGATTTTTATCAAACAGTGGAGCAGAATTTATTTTATTTTCTATAAAGGATATGTTGTTGAGGCCTTGCTGGGCTTGAGTGGAAATTGATGTGAAATTTTGTGCCTTGAGCCTGATCAGTGTCAACTTTGGCATCATTGGGGATGTGAAGGCCTCATTGCTGAACCAGAAGACATTCACTGGCTATGCTCTTCTTGCTCTTATTCTTATTGAGATTGCAGGATGCAGGCATGGGATGGCACAGCATGCTGTGAACATGACACGTGAACATGTTTACGGCTATGCACATTATTTGTAAGATGTAGTTTGGAAATATTGGCCATGGCTTAAAAAAATCAACAGCCACTTCCCAAGATTATGTTCATGCACAAAGCATGTGCTCCCTGAAGGTACAGCACCCTTAGAACTTTGCATTTAAAGATATATATATAGAAAGAAAGGTATATCCCATGTAATGTTTCAATGGTATCTGAAGTAAAACATTTTGCAGTCTACAAGGAGTGTGAAGAAACTAAAATGAAAGATACATGATGCAAGAAGGAATAGAAACAGACTGAAATAACACAGTGTATAGTTTGGGAAAGTGCATTTCTTGACTCAAAGAATTCCCATTTCATTACTACCCTGCACAATGGTATAGTATTAAAGAATGCTTAAACTGTTAAGTACGCAAGCTATTTTGTTTAGCCACTTCTTAGTCTGTTAGGGTTTTTTTAATTACTTGACAAACTGACAGATAGAGAAGAACTACTGACTGAATATTCATTAATTGGAAGAGGAGAAAAATTGAAGGACTTCCTAAATCACTTGCAAAATGTTATACAAAGGTAAAAAGTACAATTTCTGTACGTAACAATCAGGAGTGCACTATTTAATTCTACTCATTATTTTTTAGAAACTAAATACAAGTTTTCAAACTGCTCAGAGTTTGGCATTGATGTGTTTCCTTTTTTCCTCTGCCTCCAGACCCAAAATCAGCTGAAGATGTCTCAGGAGATTAAAGAGCTGTATCAAACTATTGGTCTGGACCGAGCAGATGTGTGCTTAGAAAGTTGGAAATCTGATGTTCTTCTGGCTGCCAAAGGTCCAAATCCACATTCAAACATCCAGTTAAATAGGCCATTTCCGAGTTGCCTTTTGCCTCAGTTTCAAAACGAGTTTTCGTGAAAAACCATTCAAGTGAAAATGACTTTGATTTGCATGAAAATGGACATGAAGGTGAAACACATTTTCATATGAATGGTTTCGCACGTAGACTCGTTTTGAAACAGTGGCAAAGGGTAACTCGGAAATGGCCTATTATCCATTAACCCAAAAAGATCACCCCTTAAAATCAATTTTCTAACAATGCCAGCCAGTGAAGTCATCCCCTTGCTGAAGGTGATATGTGATCTTTGCAGTGAATTTCCAATTTAAGCAATTGGAATGAAGACTGAAAAAAATCAGGGCTTCAACGGCTTCACTGCGAAGATCAAATATCACCTTCATATATATCCGCAGTTCATATATGAATCATTTCATATACTACACGTCATTTCACTCCTTTCACGGGAAAATAAGAACTCACAATTGACCTCGCTCCCAATGTGTGGCTTCATAGCTCAGTTGGTAGAGCATCGCACCGGTATCGCGGAGGTCATGGGTTTGAATCCCGTTGAAGCCCTGATTTTTTTTCAGGCTTCTTCATTCCAATTGCTTAAATTGGAAATTCACTGCGAAGACAGAAACAGAAGAAATGCACGTAGCTTAATTAGTATACTCATTGGTTGGTTATGCACTTAGTCCACAGCAGGCTTCATCTCCAGATCGCCACTCTAGTATCTCAAACGTCATTGTTAAGTATTGTGCAGTTGCATAGAAATTGGCAAACAAATTTATGATCTGTGTACTGACAGTTTGCCATCAAGGTACCTTTCCATTCAAGAAGCTGCTAGTGTACTAGAGATGTGGGTTGATGTCGATGTGGGTATCAATTTACTTGTACGATTGAAAGATCAGCACATTCTATCTACTGTTGGGGGCCAGTTACAAGAAGCCATTGCTTCTTGTACTATGTTCGTTGGATTTCTTATTCTCAACAAGAAAACCTCCCTTTTTTTATTTTGCCGATGGTTTAGTAACCTATACAGACACACACTGTCACGGCCTAAGCGGTGCTGTTGTTGTCACAGCTGATAAGAATGATCTTCATTCCTTTTGTAATGCTGTTTTCAAAGTAGAAGGAAACGATGAGAATACGTATGGAAACTTTGTATTTGTTCCCTTCTAGAATGAATGTTATCCTGTAATGCACACCACATAGACAATATCAGACCATTAAGTCATTTTCTTGAAAACTTTACCTTCTAAATTTGTATAGACTCACATGTAGAGTATTAAATGAAGAAAACTTTACAATTTATGGAGCAATTCATTGAAGGGTGAAGAGTTGGTATTTGAGACCAATTACGTGTTTTTATATTATTTCAGAAATTGTATTTCAATTGTATTTCTTGGAACAGTTTAGCTGTTGTATTTCAACACCATGATCATCGTACAGGTCTGGTGCACCACATGTTGTGACATGGATCCTAGGGTTCCATTTTCCACACTGCCCTTCGCATTTACTTTGTACACCTTTTCTGGCTTGTTAACATACTATATCTCAATTACATCAAACACTTCAATATAGTTCCTGACAATGGCTGTATACCACCCTGGCTTCCAGCCTTTGTTGTTCTCTTTGTTAGTCCAGTTTACAGTTACTCTTCCCCTGCAACTTCTCATAGCACTGAGGTTGTGTAGATCATATTTTTTAACTGAGTCTTTGTTCAGCAGCATAATTTCACTTCTGATATTCTGAAATAAATCTTCCAATTGTGTCCTGTTGAGAGGTTGTCCAGCTGCTTCTCTAGGTTCCAAAGATGAAATACTTTTTCCCCTCAGGGGTAAAGAAAGCTCTCTGTCTGGTTAAAAACTCATTACTGAGAATTTTTAATTCTTTTTGGTTGGTTATGATGTGCTTGTCGCATGAAATAAAAAAGCACGTCACTTTTTCAATAAGAGCCACCAGAAGTATACCGTGCAAGATTTGTGAGTGGACAAAAACCTCTACTAATAGTCAAAGGTGAGCATTTCAACACCACGATCATCTAAGACACGATTATTACATCCCTTCATATTAAAACGAGGTGTTAAAGACCCAGGTTTTAATACACTTATTATTACTGTAAATAATAATAGAGCACTTAAGTACTCTAATATTGGAATATTTTATTAATTTCAAGTGCTTCTTTTAATGTTTTACTCTCTTGATCTCGGTCATATGCACACATTCGGCTAAGGTTCATATAAGCCCACAACACTGGAGCCTATTGTGCCTATTGAATTATTAATCTTGTTATTACTGCATTTGTTTTGGAAAATGTGATAAGATTTCTTTTAAGGACAAAGTGGGATGGTGTTTCCAATGTTTTCTGAAATACCAGTCTGGTCAGATTAATATTTAGGGGGAGGTAGGGGGGTGGTTTTATTTTGGAGTAGTGTAGATTTTAATCATAGCGTGATTGGTGTTTTAATCATTTTGAGGGGAAATTGTTTTGTGTTTGTGTTTTGATGGAGTGGGCATTTTTTGTTGGAATTATTTAGTGAGTATTTTTTGTTGGGATTATTTAAACTGCTAAACTGTACTGGAGTAATGTCAAATTTATTAATAAGTTTGTGAATTGTGTTGTTTTTCGTTTTTTGAAATGGTGTTTATATTTGGAGGACAAATATTTTATGTTAAGATTTATGTTGATTTTATGTTGATTTAATGTTAATTTACAGTTGTTGGGTGTTGACAAAATTTTTGTTTACTTACAGGGGAACCAAGGACCATGACACTAATGCTAACTTTAAACTGTGGTTCTACAAAGAGAAGGGAACAAGACAAACTGACTGTTATTAGCAACTGGCACATAGGGGAGACTTGAGAGAACAAGTCTATGGGCAATGAAAAGGACATCATGGACTTGAAAAAGACAGTTTATTGGCTGGACAATCTGGAAATTAAAGCATAACTATAATTTATATCTTGTTTGATCTTTCGCATATCTTGCTTGTTTTTAAAAATTAGTGATTACTTAGTCTATTATTAGATGGTAAATTATACATCAAATTTATTTAGCATTTTCTGATATGTTCAGCTTGAATACCATAAGCAAATAATACTTTACATCAAACTTTTCGATTAAATATGAAGTATTACAAGCACGAATCAGCTAAGAATTACATAGGATTCTGTGCAATAGACAGTTACAAGAAGATTGTCAGTGGTAGATATTTGGATAACATTTCGGAGTTGCTAAAGGATCATTAGTAATAGATACTTTTAGAGTTACAAGAAGATCAGTGATATGAAAAATTGAATTACAATGCAAAGGACAATACTTTAGGTCTAGAATATAAACTTAGAAGACTGTTTTAAAAAACTGTTCTTAGCTATAACAAGTGGCTCACAAATATAAGCAAATGGTATCAAAATTTTGGAAAGTTCTCTTTTAAACAACTTAATAATAATTTTTTTTAATACACAATATAGTAAAAGATAGATAGGTATTAAGTAAAAAAAGTGGATCTCCTATTACACTTTGGAAGTCTTTTATTTGTCATTTTCATAATAATTGTAGCTCAAGGTGAAACAAGGTGACCCAAAATATCCGGAGTTGTCTACCATCTTCGGGATGCAGCCTCTCGGAGGAACGTCATCTTGACATTGTCCTTACTTATTTCTTTTAGGGTTTTCCCCAGCTGCTCGTTAACATGAATAATTTTCGCCAACAGATACTTTGCCTTTATTGCATTTTTCTTAAGATGAGCTTCTGTCTCTTGCAAGGATTAATTCCTCTTGCTCTTGTTGTATGATTGTAAAGAGTACTCTCCTGCACCCTAAGAATATTTCTGGCGTAAGCTATGTATATAAATTAAGTACACTTAAATTAATTCACAACTGAAATAATTATCTAGAAATTGGGCTTACATGTTTAGTGAGCTCACTAAATTATTTTTCATAGTAGCCAGAAACAAGATTTATTTGTAGCAAAATTTGTATATCTTGTCTCATCAGGAGCTCAGAAGATAAACAAGAAATTACTATGGGCCACAGGGTAAGGGAGGGCCTGGTACTGAGTTAAAATTTAATAACAGAGGGAAAAACACGAGGTGGGATGAAAAAAATTATTGTTTGTCCATAAACCACACGTTTCAACACCATAGGTACCTTTGGCTGAGCCCTACGTGCATTTTGCCACTTCATGTTGCTCTGGCTAGTATGAATTATTGGCTGATGTTAAGTTTGTACCTGAACTACTTGTATGTTCCGAGCACTCTGCATTGGACTTTGCATAAATTTGTAGATGCGTCACAAGATGCGTATGGTGCTGTTGTCTATTCAAGAGTTGTCTATGAGAGTGGATCTGTGTCCACACGCTTAGTCGCAGCCAAGTCAAGAGTTGCTCCACTAGCGACAACAAGTATTCCTCATTTAGAACTGTTGGCGTCACTCCTGGGACTAAGACTTACTGAGTCTACTTCCAGAGTTTTCAGTGGTGCACTGGGTCAAGCAGTCTTCTGGTCTGACGGTATGAACGTTCAGTGTTAAATAAAATATAATTGATGAGCTGGGGGTTGATAGAGTGCTTATTGAGAGGAAAATAAATACGGTATTTTGCAGTGTCCAATTACCAGCCAGGAAAAAGTTGTCATTAAAGAGTGATGTGCAATAATTATGCATGCACATGTCAATGTATACATTCTTAAAATTTCAGTGCCTCCTAGGATTAGATTTCCTCAACACCAACAAGTCTGGTGATATGGAAGATCTTTTGAAGAAATTCCAAACTTGGAAAATCAGAAGCCGATAAGTTGGAAGGGTTGGAGTGCACATTCTTGGAATTTCACCTTAAAATGTGCATGTTTGAGGTAAACTTGCTGAATTTGCTGAATAAAATAATCTCATAAAAAGATACGAAAAAATTAACTAGCTTTCATTGCATTTTGAGGTAATCTTGTCGAGTTTGCTGAATATAATAATCTCATAGAAGACATCAAAGATTAACAACTAGCTTTCATTGCTTTTGAGTCTACTCTATACCTGACAGCAACTTAACTAAAGACGAACAACAAGCACTGAAACGACTGAAAAACGACCAGAACATTGTTATACTACCAGGCAACAAAGGACGTGCTACTGTTGTTATGGACAAGACTGACTACTACGACAAAATGGACGCACTAGTTAATGACAAACAAACTTACGAAGAACTTAAATGGAACCCGACTCCAGCACTACAAAGTAAACTCGACAGCAAACTACTTACGCTCAAAAAGACCGATGCTTTTGACACGCAACGCTACTACCGACTTAGGTGCTCAGTACCACAACCACCGAAACTCTACGGACTACCTAAACTGCACAAACCTGGTTTTCCTATGTGACCCATAGTCTCGTTCTGTGGGTCCCCTACGTACCAACTGTCCAAATACCTAACGACTATACTGCAACCCCTTACTGAACAATCAAGACGTAAACTACAATCAACTGAGAACTTTATTGACGCCATCAAGAGGGTACAGATACCCGACGTACAAACTTGTATCTTTTGATGTGAAATCACTGTTCACCAGTATTCCACTTCAATTGGCTCTACAGTGCACTGAGACCGCAATCCAACAATCTACTGTTACATTACCGTTACCAACTGATGACATCATGGACTTATTGAACCTCTGCCTTACATTGACTTACTTCCAGTACAACGGTAAACACTACAAGCAGTTGCACAGAACAGCCATGGGGTCACCGGTTTCCGTTGTTGTTGCAGAAATTGTGATGCAAAACATCGAGGAACGTGCCCTTGCAACTTGCCAACTAACGATACTGCTCTGGTTACGCTAAGTTGACGACTTTCAAACACTTTAACGAACAGCACGCCGACATCCAGTTTACCAGAGAGATCGAAGAAGATGGAAAACTTCCATTTCTAGACTGTCTGGTAAGCCACGACAACAACGAACTACGTACGACAGTGTACAGAAAACCGACACATACCGACAGATTACTGGACGAATCATCCTACAACCCGACTTCTCACAAAGCTACGACTATCAAAACTTTGACGAGACGAGCGCAACTCGTTTGTGACACAACAGACAGTTTATCTGACGAAAACAAATACCTTGACCGTGTTTTCTACAAGAACAACTACAACGCCGACTTCGTTAGACGAAACACTCACCGAACTACTGAAACCAACAAGAACGCTACATCTGTTACTACAGCGACTATACCCTACATCAAGGGCACTTCTGAGACCATCGCGCCAATTCTACAACCTTGCGATATCCGTGTACCTCACAAGCCTATAACTAAGTTACGACATTTACTGACCAACGGTAAAGACAGAAACGAACCTAACAACAGACAGGGAGCGGTTTATAAGATCAAATGCTCCGACTGCCAAGCCTCCTACATTGGAGAGACTGGTAGAAACCTCAACACGAGACTGACTGAACACAAACGAGTGACTAGAAATGGTGATGTAAACAATCACATTTCTGAACACCACCGACAAAAATCAAGATAACTGAATTTAAGGTCTGCTTGCTGCAGATATTCTCCAACAAACAATGATCAAGATTATTACAATTAATAATCATTCAGCTGAAGGGTTCAAGAGAGAGGGGGTACCTAATGAAAGGATATACAATTGCATGGTTCCTGAAAATAACAATACTCCCCCTGTAGAAGGGATTTGAAATTCCTTGGGGTGGGGAAGGGGGATCTCAAAAGGCTTAATTAGAATTTCCATTGGGGTGTGTGTGTGGGGAGGGGGTGGGCCTCAGGTAAAATCCCTTCCGTGGGGGGTATGGATATTTTCTGCAGCCACACATTTGCATATTCATGTCTATATCAATGCCTTTTTTTCAATAAGGTTAGCAACAAAGTTTTTGTCTAAGAAGAGTCTGCAGCTGAAATGGGCACTTCCTTTGCTGAAATGAACCGCAGCGATAAATCAAATGCAAAGAAAGGTCAAACAGAAGACTTCAATGCATTTAAAGATTTTCATGAGTCAGAGATCATTGCCAGCATCCTTGCAGCATGGATGGAAGGTTCAGGCATGGAAAGTGTGGAAGGCAACTTGAGTAAAGAAAATTATTTTATTAGTGACAAAAGGTGTCAGAGATTTTAACTGACAACAATATACTTACTCAGTTGTGTACTCTTTTAAATTGCGATTAAAGCATATACACTTCCATACTTGACATTATTTTTATGATCTGGTTTATGCCCTTTTCAGTGTTAATAAATGTTTTTTAAGGTCTGCCAACAGTTCAAAACCTCCTAGATGCTGCAACCATGAAGAGGTAGGGGAATGAACAGAAGCGGGAATGGTTGTCCAATGTAATTGATGAATTTCTGAAAGTTTATGTTTTCAAACAAACATCACTGATTGAATTACTTCTGCGGGAAAGAACGTGAATGAGTAAAAATCTTGGTCTCCTTGCCATAACACGTGCACACTAATACAAATTTAAAGCATATTTGAAACGGCAGTTCATAGGAACAGAAGATGTGAGGAATTCACTGTTAATTAAGGTAGGCACCTTCACTGTTAAGCAGAAATGTCAAGATTTCTGTTGACTTTCTCTTCAAGATTCTTCTTTCCTGTTCTTTATTCTTAGTCCAAGGGAAGAGAGAAGGGACTGCTGTTTTCCAGTCAACGAGCTCCGATAATCAGTTTTCTCAAAATGCTCTGAACAAACAGCAGTATGTTTTTTAATCTAACAAGATATTAAAGGAAAGGCAGCCATAGCAAGAGTTAAAATAACCCTGCATTCACTGTATCAAGAGGAATTTTACCTAAACTAATTCATCAAGAAAATCAAAAAACAACACGCTAATAAATAGAATTACATGAAAAATAAGCTTTCACTTAAATCAAGATGGAAAATTACAACTAACTTCAAAGTTATATCCCGGATCTCTTTGTATTCTAAAAATCCACTCTGCTCTCCTTTTGGCTTCTTTCGGAAAGGCATGGAAGGATAACTCCTTGATGTATCTCGAATCATTTGTACACAACGGAACACAACAGTGCAAGGTGGCCATCTCTAATTACTGTGTGGTTAGCCTTGCTTTCAATCAAACATGGCGGAGGCATGAGAAGAGAGAATTGGGAGGAGGATGGCTCCCTCATATGCAAATATATTTATGGACAGGCTGGAGAGAAGGTTAAGTCAGAATGCAGAGGTCAAACCAAGTATTTGGTGGCGGTACATTGATGATATTTTTATTGTTAGGACAAAGGGAGAGGAGAAACTAAGAGAATTTATTAATTACTTCATGACACCATCAAATTTACTTACAAATGGTCTAAGCACAAAATAGAATTTTTAGATGTCATGGTGCCTAATGAGTCAGGAGTATTGGAGACAGATGTATTTGTTAAGCTGACAGACAGTATTTACAGCACAGTTCTTGTCATCCGGGTGCATGTAAAAGGAGCATTCCATATGGGTGATAGTACATGGGCCAAGACCCCAAAATTAGGCATTTGGTACCATTCGGAGGGACAAATGCTATCATATATTTTTCGAATCCTTGAACATTGTAGTTCATTTTGGTATGTGATAGCAGTTCCAAAGAGTAGCTTTCTTGCTTAAATCACGTGATTTCTGACGTCATCATTCCCAAATCAATGTTGCATTTTAATGCTCCAAGGGTAATGAAAAATCACTAAAGCGCGTGGAGGTTTTTATCTAAAGTCATTGAAATTACAAATCTTGCCAATTTATCTTATAAACGTTTTCTTTTTACATATTCTTGCCATAAAGAATGTAAAAATCTTGTAAATTTGAAGTCGATTCAGTGCTTTGTTAAGAAGATCTGGGGGGATTAGCAATAGTGCTACTCACTTAATGCTGCAGATACCAGGATAAGCTCCGGCCTGATGGGTCACTTGGCTCAAACACAAACTTTTCAAGGACGTTTTTCATACAAAAACAAATGTTATGACCATGTTATGACGGGTCTATTAGTTCTTTGAGATATGTTAAAAGTTGTTTTCAGTGAAAGCAAGGAAACTGGATACAACTCGAGATCATTATTAAATAAATTCGAAGTTCTTTAGACAGAAGAGAACAACTCAGCTTAGAAGAAAACAACACAAGTCGTTACGAGGAACTTACAGCGTGTTTGTCAAACTTTTGAAACCTGTGAAATGTGATAGTGTAACCCACAAAATATTCGGAACGAGATGGCATTTAGGTTTGAATACTAATTAACGGTTATGCCTGAGAAATAGTCATTGTTCCCTTTCTGAAAAATTAGAACATCATAGAACTTAAAGCTGTCTAGCCTGTTCATACTCAACTTCATTCCGTTCTTAAAATAAATAAATTGACGTCTTTTAAAAGAAATCTTCCGAAGAGCTCATGAAGAACAGGAACTTCAAAAATTGTGGCCTATATCAGTCAACCCAGTCCTACTACGTACGTTCTGCTTTTTTCACTTTTGCACGAAGGTGCAGTTAAATTCAAAGCAACTTTTTCTTCTATGCGCGCTCTATCGTCTGTTCAAATATTATTCCATAACTTTCTTGCTCGAAGATTATAGCACTTAACCAGCATTGTTAAAGTGTCAAAGATGCTCTGTTTTGTTCTTGCTAATTTAGCCACTGTCGCTGGGGGGAGTTGGGTTCCAAAGTGTCAGGCTTGGACAGCGATACCACTGACCTTGCAGGACATTTCAGAAAGGCAAGGAAGGTGTTACTCTGAGGTAGTGGTTTTCCATTTTCTTGGGTCGAACAGGAGCGGATTTGTAGAGACCCTTGGCAAAGTGCCGTTTTAATTTCCTAATTGCGAGAAGGACTTATAACTCTCTCCTGGGCGGTTTACACTTCTAATTACCACAAACTCAAGTTCTTCTGAAACATTTACTACATTTTTGCACAGCTCTCACGGCTAGGGTGACCACCAACCTTGTCCACGGGCAGTCTTTAAAGGTGTCACTGCTAATGAGCCATGAATGCTAGTGAATAGGCTGTGTGGTCATGTTATTTGAACAGCTTCTTGTGAAATAATTGAGTATCAAATGTATTAAGGTGGGGATACACCCGATTTTGAGTGAAATTTTAAGAGGTTTAAGGAAGGGATAGAAGAAAGAAAATTATTTTTGAAACACCAGCAGACAGTTGACCCCCACGCAAGAGCACCCCAGGTTGTTAGGGGACTGTTTGGGTGTCCATATACTAATTTTTAACTTCAAATTTTAATTTGAAAATCACATTAAATCATTAAAATTTCTTATTTCTCCAAATTTTACTAATCCTTCGAGAAAAACTATCTCTTCCCAAACATCCCTAAAAATCACCAAAAGAATTTACAAAACACCGCTAAACATAGCTTTGTGAATTGAGCATAGAGTTTCTGGATTACTTGAAACGCGGACGAGATATTCGCTTTAAGCCAAGTTTAGCGGTGGAAAAACAGGCTTCAGGTGTACTCCCGCCTTAACTAGCTTCCTTAATTATATAAATAATTCTCTTTTAGATTCCGTCAAAATTGCCAAAAATAGTTTTCTAAAGTTTTTAATACAATCTTAATCTTTTTTTAGAGATTCGTTTGTCCTTTGCTGGAGATTTAAATCGATAAAATAAGGCCAAAATAACCGTACACCTTAGTACGGCCGCCATATTGGATTTACCCAGAATGCAATTCAGGACCTTCAAACAGTATTTTGTTCTGTTTTAGTAATAAATTCTAACTTTTATCATTTTATTGAGTGAACTAGTTAATAATCATGTTTCCAATACTGCAAGATGAAATTGAGCAAAAATAAACCATAATAGGAGTTGTAAACTTTATCTCAATTTTAGCCTCACTTTCATGCAGAAGGAGAATTTTATATCCTTAAAAAATCCTACTAAGCTACTCTTTTGTGATTGCTATAAGCTCAATTTTGAAACTCCTCCAGATGAAATTTAATCTGATATCACCCACAATTTGTCCCTTTGAATGGTACCAAAATCTGCTCGGGCCCATGGACTATGATTAGTGTGTGTGAAGCCTGCGTGAGCGGACATGGTTATGGAGCAGTGTCTTCCCTCTTCTCTTTCGGTGAAGAATCTTTGGTCAACGGGCCTATGATGAGCAAGAAAAACAATTGTGGAGATCGTGGCTCAATAGAGGAGGAAATAAAGTACGATCTGCTGTCATGGAGAGAACACATCCCAAAAGAAGCAGTGGATGGCAAGAAAGGCACACCTACCGAGTGGTCACTTAAAAGAGTCATGGCCATGAAGTCAACATTTGGACAGGTCTATCCAAGATCTGTCCAGGTAGCAGAAGCGGCACTGGCAGTCCCAGTCTCCAATGCCTGGCCTGAAAGAGGCGCTATTCAAATGAAATTAATCAAGACTAGGATAAAAAGTCAGATTAAGAATGACTGAAAGAGGTGCTAGTCAACTGAAATTAATCAAGAGTAGGAAAAGAAGTCAGATTAAGAATGACTTACTTGCATCTCTCCTACACATCAGCATCAATGGCCCTGTCCCACACACATCTGCCAGTGATTCTCTGATCTAAAAAGAGTAGAAAGCTCCCATACCACAAACCAAGCACACAGCCACAAGCTGAAACTGAAGCTGCAACTCACACCACAGTCGTAGATATGGGAACACAGACACAGACAACCACTGAACTGCTGAAGATTCAAGAGGAGTACGAAGAGGCACTTCACATTCTCGGGCTTGACAACATGGTTGAAGGAGAGAGTTGGACTCCCTGGAAGCGTTTGCAAAAAGCATGGGCAGTGACAGTGAAGACAGTGGAGTTGATGAATATTAACCTACTCAATGAGAGACACTTCGCCGATAGTCACTACATCGGTCGACAGTCGGTCGACTCGGTCAAGAGTGTGCTCGCATACCGACCGACTATCGACCAAGACTATCTACAGTACGGAAAATTTTTGCGTAACATGTCCTCATAAATGGCATTTCCTGGATTGTGACAAAGTGGGAGTTTACTGGAACAATAGTACATAGGTTTTGACCAATTAGAGATCGTGTAGTCTCAGTTAATTTATGAAATATTGTAACCCTTGATATAGCATGTGATGCCATTTAATTTTTTTTTCCAAATAGCTAAGATCTCATTCGACGGAAATTTAGAAAGGGGGGCTCTGCTAATTTTTTTCTACCGACATTAAGCCATTGTTATAGCCCAAATGGGCTTGGGGGTTCCAGAAACCCTGGGACCCTCATCAATAAATAAATTATACATCTATTCTTTCTTATAAAATCCGCTATTGAAAATGGAAAGAAACATATTTTGCACTTCAACATTATCAATACCTTCCCCACTAAACAGAAGTTTGCTATCACCTCCCACCCCACCCCTCTTATAACTCCAACGCTTCTGTTCAACCGACAAACTACAACTAACAATAGCATAAATTAATGAACTTGTTTTAGATCATGACAACCACAGCCTGGCAGCGCTGCTGACACACAAGCACCACACCGTGAGTACAACTATTATTTCTAATAAAATCCACTATTGAAAATGCAAACAAACACAGGTTTTCCAGTTTTTACATTATAAATACCTCCCCCACTAAACAGACATTTTGCTATCACCTCCCACCCCACCCCTCCTCTTATATCTCTCCAACTATGCTTTCCTGTAAAACCCCTCCCTGCCCCACTTGATGTCCATCGGTGCTTATTCTCTCTTTCAAAAACTAATTGTTTTGTCCAAAGTCTTTTCAAGTATACACATTGGAGATCATCTTGTTCCTAAATCCTTGAAGACTCAATTCAAAAGAGATTACTTGCTAGTATATAAAACATGACCAACAAAACTTATAGCATGGAAGCTCACAAAGTTACTAATATCAACTTTAACTTTATTTTAGAGCAACACCATCCCGCAAGACATTTCTATCATCCATACAGTAAGTAAACAATTTATCGCATCATAAGTATTAAAATATTCAATTACAAAACAACAACTTCCAATTAATAACTTTACTTGTGACTAGCCTTACTATGAACTAAAGACAATAAGTAAATAAATTGCATTTTGAACTTGTCTTCTAGATTACATCTCAAACAGGGTTCTAGTTGCCACTATTATTCAGCAACCATGAAGTACCTTTAAGCTCATATGTATCACCCACAAATGTAATAAAAACCATAAATGTAATAACAACCATAAATGTAATAAAAATTGACCATAAATGTAATAATAACCATAAATGTAATAATTTTAACCACAAATGTAATAAATCCACTAACCATATATGTAATAAAATTTGCCCATAAATATAATAAACTGAACAACCATAAATGTAATAAGGCTTAACCATAAATGTAATAAACTGGCTATGACTTCCGAATCAAGGGGTTACAAACTTGCCATTCTCATTCTTCGTGAAATTGACTTTAAATTTTCAATTAGACCCCTAAAGGCCTGACTCCTTAAAGAAACAAAAATACTATTTCTTTGTGTGCAATCCAAAGGACAATGATTTTACAAAACAAAGTGATCAAACTACAAAAATAAGAGCCAAAGCAAAGGCAGCAGACAAGGTTTGGGATGAACGATACATCCAATGAAGAATGAAAGACAATCCTCCCTCAAAATACTCTGTTGGAGAAATTGTTCTGATCCGTTATCCGTTTTCCGTTTTCCGGGAAGCATGGGCACGCGGAAACGGAGAACACAAGTTTGCAAATCCGGGTGGATATATGGGAAAGTTTGAAAAATTAAAACAGGTGTATTCCTTATAAAGTGATATTTGACTGAATTCGTCTTGACTCAAAGAGAACCTCAATCTCTTTCAAATGGATAAAATATCATCAATCACCAGCACTTCAAACGCTCTGGTATATAGACTTTCTAATCATACTTGGGTACTTCCTTAATCTTCGCAGACCATAATTATAGCTTCTTGGGTATTGGTTTCTGGGTTAATTAAAATACTAACTTGATGCACGAGTCCCGTGTCCTGAAGCAAGAGGTGCACAAAGAGAATGGCAAGTTTGTAGCCCCTTGATTCGGAAGTCATAGCCAGTTTATTACATTTATGGTTAAGCCTTATTACATTTATGGTTGTTCATTTTATTACATTTATGGGCAAATTTTATTACATTTATGGTTAGTGGATTTATTACATTTGTGGTTAAAAGTTATTACATTTATGGTTAGTATTGCATTTATGGTTAATTTTTATTACATTTATGGTTTTTATTACACTTATGGGTGATACACTCATATCTAATACTTTCCATGGTTATATCTTGCAAGAACACACAACTATCAAAAAGGACTACATGTGAAAATGCGGTCTGAAAATTAATATTTCTAAAACTACAATAATCCTAATACAAGTCATACCAATGTCCATATGCTGACTAGATGCCATAATCTGTGCAGCTTACTGCAACTAACACTTAGAATGTCACAACACTTATTTTTTAGACACTATCATCACTGATGATTACCTTTGGGCGAAAAATCACATAAAAATGTGACGAACAGTTTAACAACAATGGAGCCCCTGTGGAGCAAAAAGGTAAATATACACAACTTTTGAGGTAGGCGCGATATCGTTGGTATATCGTTTATCAGTCTTCTTCCACAATGATCAAAAAATCGATGACTCTAATGTTGATAATAGCCTTCCCTTGTTCCCCGCGATTAAGAAAACTTCGCGGTGGAAAGCCCCCGCATCGCGTTTCCCTGAACTCAAACTTTTCCTTGAATCAGTCAAGAAAGATCTGTTTGATCCTAACAACATTCGCCCTATACCAGACAATCTTTCTCCAGGGGAAAGGAAGGCATTGTCCACACTAAGAGATGTCGACGGACTTACTATTAAGATCCAAGACAAGGGTTCCAAATTTGTTTTCATTGACACGGAGGTTTACGATGCCAAAATGAAAGAACAACTACAGGAATAGATATTAATATCTTTTTTTCAGGCAACAAAAAATGATGACCTTTGAATGGATGCCAACAATGTGCCAACAAATGACCTTGGTAGTCTGTTCAGAAACCTACAAGTTATTGTAGATCAAGAAATCAACAAGTCCTCAGCTGAAGGCAGCACGAAGCAAAGGGAAGAAATTAAATGATTAAGAATTCCCATGTGATACTGAAGGCTATCATTGATAGGGACCAACTAAGTGCAGCTGAGTTTGAAATTTGGGCAAAAAAGATAATTGAAATGGTTCCCCAAATGAAGGACCCTGTACCTCCACTTCGGAAGGACACTTTCAAGTCATGGGTATGTTGAAATTTTCAATACTCTCAAATTAAAACTAACTGTTCCTTCAAAAAAGAGAGAAGAACTTTTCATAAAATTGTTTCCCCCCCCCCCCCCCCAAAAAAAAAAAAAACAAACAAACAACAATCCGAATTCCTTGGCTACCATCATTTTAATGGGAATTAAGTTTTTTTCCACAATGAAACCAAAACTATAAACGACTGTATTACCAGTACATTTTAATGTTACAATCAATATTACCATCTGAAATTCTGAAATACAATGACTTGCAATTCACTGTGAATATAACACCTCATTGAATTGACGAGAGCATGGTTTATGGTTGTTAATTCATGCACAAGTGTAGAAAAAATAAACCTCACTTGCCACAAAGCTCCCCCATTCGCCACTTTTCAAGTGAGCTTAAAATAAGTAAGTGTATTAGCCCCTCAGAGTGGGTTTTAGTAAAGGATTTATCAGAACTACATGTAAAAATTGGTCAGTCCAGTCCACCAGTGATCAACATTTATGTGCTAACTTCTGGCTTGTGGGAAAGATATAAAGCCATCAATGCTGGCTTCATTTCCAAAGTGAAAAAGGTGGGTAGAAGGTCTGAAGGGCAAGGGAAGTGTTAACAAAATACTTGAGAAAATTCCTTGCTTCATAAATTATGGGCAAGTAATTTCATATTCTTATAAGTTGGTTCCCTTCTGTAGGAACACAATGAAAGTTGGGTAAATGAATAAAACGAAACCATTCATTGTAAGAAAACTAAATCATAGTTATAATAATGACAATACTTTATGTAGGGTGTATCATACGTATAGGTTAAAACTTGCTTGGCAACAATTTTTGATTTTACTACAATATCATAATGTACATGCAAATTACTGCGATCAATGTATTATCTGTCCCAAAAGGATAGGGTCAGGTTTTCTCACTTCATAATATTTGTGACTTTTTTTTCCTTTGAAAATGCCTCATGATAGAAATGGAGGTGATAGTTAAAACAGACCAATACCAGCAGGCCTGGTCAACTATCATGCCAAAACTGTGTGAATACAAATTCAGTGCCCAGCAACCTGACCAGGCTCTTGACAAACTAGACTCTGATAGCTTGGATGAAGGCAAGAAAAAAGTGTTTTGTTGATGTTCATTGTAACTAGTTAGACAGGACAAAACTTAAATATTAATTAATTCAGCTGTTTATGTTAACTGTCCTTTTTTTCTAGTTTACACTTCCTTGTTGCATACACAACTGATAAGCGTAGTAATAGAGGTTTATTGTTGTACATTATGTTATATGGGTTGGAATTGTTAAAATGAGATAGTTATGGTTAATAGCCCAATTTCATTAAAATTCAACAAACGATAGATCTCAGCACAAGGCTATAGTGAATAACTACAGCTGAATTTGTGAAGTTTATTCCCTGCAGCCTTGCGCTGAGGTCTACTGTTTTAGGTTGAATTTTAATCTATCAAAATTGGATTTTTAAATCCTTCATCAGTGTAATTATGAAACACACTTTTCTTATTGGAAGCTTGGTGATAATAAAAATATGTTTGCTTGAGATGGATAATGATTCTTTTTTAGGGGAAGTGATTTAACAGTCTTTTCTGAAGAATGATTACTCTTTTGATAAGAATTGGGGTTTCAAAATTCTGCTTTAAAGAAAATAAGTTCTTAAGAGAAGAATTTTAAATCTTCTAAAGAGAAGTGCAATAAATGAACAGAGGAAGGACAAAAAGCACAACAAGAATCACTAAGCTCTGTTTTCTTACTTTTCAATCTTTCCATCCTTCTTAAAAACAATTTTTGCCAGGGCTAAGACAAATGTGTTTTTACTCCTTTGTTTAGGCTATAAGTGAAATACTACCTAAATCCTGTGCAATGAACAGGGTGGCTTTAGAAGATGTAAGTTTTGTAGATCAATTTTTCAAGTGATGACATCATTGGTTATTGCCGGCATGCGATGGAGGATTTTTGCGATACGCAATTACTCCTTGAAGCCCTCCTTGAATTGAACCGACAAGCACTGGGAACTAGTTGCCGGGTACGCCTAAATAGGGCCGCCTAGAGGGAAAGCCGAGAAGTACTGGAGATGACTTTCCGGCTCAGCTGGCTCTCGGAAATTCTCGGTAAATCCAATATGGCATCTCATTCTTGACTTGAGTTTTTGATCTTTTTTAACCTAGAATCTGTTATTGAAATGTAGATGTTCTACAACATTTGAAAAGGCCGAATTTTCGCTCTTCCTTCTTTAAACTAATGTCAATCAATGTAGAGAAGAAATAATTTCTGATTTTGGTTATGGTATTTACCAACAAAAGTCGAGGAGGAACTTCAGACTTCAGAGTTGTTCACACTTCAGACTTGAAATCATCATAGATATTGCAGACCAACACAAACTTCTGTATGTTGTTTTACAATTGCACTTATTTGTATAGGTAATAGGACTAAATGCTGTCCAAGTTGGAAATAATTGGATTAAAAAAATTCCGTGGACAAACAGAACTATACTTCAGTGGTTACAACACTTTGTATCACTTTATACTTGTTGTGTGACAGAACGTTATTTTGTAACTGTAACTATCACAAAGTGATACAAATTAACAAATTTTTAGCAAAGACATAAACACTTCATCACTTCACAATTCGTCACAACTTATATCTGTAAAAAGTGTTTCGTGGAAAACAGCATTTTACATGAGTGATAATAATATAATTTATCATAGTAAATGGTTTGAACCCAGGAGTATCAGTAGTTCGTATAGTGTGATCGTCCGGGTGAGAGTAGTTCTGAGAAGAACTGTTGTTGGTGACTGACGTTTCGAGACAACCTGTGCGGAAGTCATCTTCAGAGTCAAGTGAAGAGTTGTTGTCAGTTGGTGATGTTATAAGTCTGGTCCGTTGAAACTGATTGGTCAGTTTAGCCGTGATGTTATTGGCTGTAAGACTCGTGTTCAGTCCGTCAACAGTAATTGGTCAGTTTCGATCCGTCTATTGTTAGTCAAATTAAGTCGTTCTGTTTGTGGTCTGTTCGTCGGTTTTGTTTATGTCGTTAATTAGTCGTTTGTAAGGTGGCGGCAGTTGTTGACATCTGTTGATAGGCGTTTGTTCTAAGTTTGTGTACCAGCTTTCTAGAGTCAGTCGTTGAAAATAGTTCGTACTGTAGGTTAAACATTCAGCAGAGTCCCAGTCAATTTTGTGATTAGTAAGTCGGTGGTGTTCAGAAATGTGATTGTTTACATCACCATTTCTAGCCACTCGTTTGTGTTCAGTAAGTCTCGTGTTGAGGTTTCTACCAGTCTCTCCAATGGAGGAGGCTTGGCAGTCGGAGCATTTGATCTTATAAACCGCTCCCTGTCTGTTGTTAGGTTCGTCCCTGTCTTTAACGTTGGTCAGTAAATGTCGTAACGTAGTTGTAGGCTTGTGAGCTACACGGATATTGTAAGGTTGTAGAATCCGCGCGATGGTCTCAGAAGTACCCTTGATGTAAGGTATGGTCACTGTAGTAACAGATGTAGGGTTCTTGTTGGTTTCTGTAGTTTCAGTAGTACGGTGAGTGTTTCGTCTAACGAAGTCGGCGTTGTAGTTTTTCTTGTAGAAAACACGGTCAAGGTATTTGTTTTCGTCAGATAAACTGTCTGTTGTGTCACAAACCAGTTGCGCTCGTCTCGTCAAAGTCTTGATAGTCGTAGCTTTGTGAGAAGTCGGGTTGTAGGATGATTCGTCCAGTAATCTGTCGGTATGTGTCGGTTTTCTGTACACTGTGGTATGTAGTTCGTTGTTGTCGTGGCTTACCAGACAGTCTAGAAATGGAAGTTTTCCATCTTCTTCGATCTCTCTGGTAAACTGAATGTCGGCGTGCTGTTCATTAAGGTGTTTGTGAAAGTCGTCAATTTCGTCTTTGTGTACGGCGCTAAAAGTATTGTCAACGTAGCGTAACCAGAGCGGTATCATTTGTCGGCAAGTTGCAAGGGCGCGTTCCTCGATGTTTTGCATCACAATTTCTGCGACAACAACGGAAACCGGCGAACCCATGGCTGTTCCGTGCAACTGCTTGTAGTGTTTTCCGTTGTACTGAAAGTAAGTCGATGTAAGGCAGAGGTTCAGTAAGTCCATGATGTCATCAGTCGGTAACGGTAATGTAACAGTAGATTGTTGGATAGCGGTCTCAGTGCACTGTAGAGCCAATTGAAGTGGAATACTGGTGAACAGTGATTTCACATCAAAAGACACAAGTTTGTAGTCGTCAGGTATCTGTACCGTCTTGATGGCGTCAATAAAGTTCTCAGTAGATTGTAGTTTACGTCTCGATTGTTCAGTAAGGGGTTGCAGTATGGTCGTGAGGTATTTGGACAGTTGGTACGTAGGGGACCCACAGAACGAGACTATGGGTCGCATAGGAAAACCAGGTTTGTGCAGTTTCGGTAGTCCGTAGAGTTTCGGTGGTTGTGGTACTGAGCACCTCAGTTGGTAGTAGCGTTTCGTGTCAAAAGCGTCGGTCTTTTTGAGCGTAAGTAGTTTGCTGTTGAGTTTACGTTGTAGTGCTGGCGTCGGGTCACGTTTAAGTTCTTCGTAAGTTTGTTTGTACGGCAGTGTTCTTGATATTCTTAGTATTTGTTAGTACGCTTAGTACGCCTAGTACAGCAGTGTTCTTGATATTCTTAGAATTGTAGCCTTACCTTTACACATCAGTACGCCTAGTACGGCAGTGTTCTTGATATCTTAGTAAATTAACAGGAAATTAACAGTTTTAAGGTACGCCCAGTTATGCAATGTTCTGGGACGTTTAGTATGGGCATTTTTTGAAATGACAGTAAGGGCAAGGGTAGGGTAATTTGGAAATAGAATGTGGAAATGACAGTGAAGAAAAATAACAGTTTAAAGGTGGAAAAGTACAAAAGTCTTTAGTACGCTTACCAGGCGTACTAAGCGAAAAAAGTGGAAAATGGTTCCCGTTTCGTGCACCACAACAATGTGTACAATTACAACAATGGGTGGAATTTACTTTTGAATGCTTAAGAAACACCTTTTGTTCCACCCAGGATGAAGATGATGACAACAACAGCTCTTCACCCAACACTGGTGATGAAGTAGATATCAGCACTGCAGGTCTAACAATTTTAAGAAAGGCATTGATTATAAACAAAAGTTTAATATGAAATAATGTTGTATTTTTTGCAAAGAAACATTTTATCACACACGTTATTTTTTCCTTTCTATTGTACTGCTTTCAGATGAACTACTTTCACTTTGTCAGGGTCTCAAGGATGAGCGACTCCTCCTACAAGACCTGGCAGAGCTTGATTCAGATGAAGGGCAAAATGCAGAAGTCCCTTTGCCCAACTGCTTGTGTCTGTATTAAATGAAGGTCCAAATTTATCTCAAGACAGGTATTACATCCACCTTTATTCTAAACATTTCCTTAGTAAGTAAGTAGGTAGGTATGTAAGTCAGTCTTCTTTCTTATAGATTGCAAAGGTTTCGCAGTGCCAAGAATTCTGAACTCCAGAAGGACCACCACACCCTCACAGTGCTGAAAGTAACAAAGTTAATCTTTTCAGTGACTCTGCGGTACTGGACCAACCTAACAAATCATATGTGATCGGTAGCCTTCTCTGTCTTGTTCGTGTGGACACGCTCAAAGCTAACGGCTACACATCAGCATTTATTTCCAACATTTAAAAAATAAGACACCACCTCCACAAACAGTTCCTGTCCCAGGAGAATTGGTATTAATGTTTTAAATGGGCCTAACCATTCGACTCCTACCAGGGAATCCCTTCCTTACATCAGTGGCTTGATGAGCCTCTTACAAGCTTACTAATACTTTGCAATCATGAAATTCAAGTTGTCAGCAACCCTGCTAAACCCCCTAGCAAGATTTTCCTTCCCTAAAGTTCAGGCAAGGTTTTGATCTCCAATGTAATGATGTTTACAAAATCCTGTGCTCTGATTGTCCTTGGAGTTACATTGGAGGAACTGGAAGATGCCTCCAAACCCGACATAGGGCAGAATGCATGGACACCATTAATTATTCATAATCAGCGAAACGGCAAATTTGAATGCCAGCGCGCCCACAATAAGAAGGGCCCAAATCGGCCCAGCAGCGTTGATAAAACTTGCTTCCCTGATTTAGAGAAGTAAATATCTTACAACGCACACACGGAGTTTTGAAGATGAATGTTGTATATTCATTTTAAGGCTAAAACAAAGAAGATTGAACAAGCACAAGGCATGTTCTTTTGCACGTGAAAATACAGTAAAATTGGCTTTCTTTCATACGGAAGCCGTTGTTGAAAGTGAATTTGACAACCCGATCAATCCGTTACTAATCTATATGGTTCCTCCATTCGTTGACGAAAACAACCCAATGTTTTACCTTGAAATAAACAGCGAAGCAGTATTAAAATGGCGAGATGTTTACGGACGTCCACGTACAGAGTTCAACCTGCTTCAACGGAGCATCTTGCCGCTTGGATATGGGTTAAAGCCATCTGCCCAAGAAAGAGTAGGAAATGCACTTCGCGAGAGTGTTTGGCGGTTTCTCAAAAAAATCGGAAACACTAAGGACGGCAAAAAAAGAAAAAGTTTAAAAGCAGAGACTTGGCTTAAGCCCGCTATAAAACCAGAGGAGATCAAGCATACTCCCTTCGACGTTATGGTAGAGAATGTGGAGGAAAAAGCAGCTTCTTTGTACGAAGAGATGAGGAAAAATCTTGAACACACTGGCAAAGACTTCACAGATGTGGGAAAGAAGCAACAACAAAGACATTTAACTCAAATTAAGTAAGTCAAACTTTATCCTTACAACCAATGCCAAAAGTTACCGTGTAAACAATTCAGTAACCAAGGAAAGTTTTTTGACAATTATTAGCTAATAAATCGAACTGCTTGAATGGATTCAGTTTAAAATATCATATTGTTTACAATGTATTCTCCTTTTTGGCAGAAAAAAAGCTCAAGACGCGCTGTGGTTTGGAGAAACATACGGCCTTATCCGCCAGTCATTAATGGTTGAACATTGAAATGGAATGCTCCACGAAATAAACCTGACGTAGTTTAGTATCATGGTATCAGAAAAACTACATAGTGATACAGCAAACATGGGGTATAACTGTTTTCTTTTCTCATGCTTGACAGATAATGCTGAAAAAGAAACAACTATAATTAGCGAGGAAAACTCTGAAAGCCAAAGCAACCAACAAGAACAGGCAGATAGTTGCAAAGGTAAGTTAAACTGAGATCACAAGAGCAATCATACAACTTCCAAATATTTCTGAAAATAACAGTCCTTTATGTTTTGAGTCAAGTAGGTTAAACTGAGCTAAAAGAGCGATCATACAACTTCCAAATATTTCTTTCTTTACTACAGCAAAGAAACTCCAGTCCTATGACAGACTTCCAGTGGAAGAAAAGTAGAAAATAAAGTCCATTTTGTACATAATGGATAAATTTTCTCTGTCCCAGGAATCCTATCAGGAGCTGACCCAACAAGATGCATCACTTCCTAGATCATACCTGATGAAGGATTGCCAACAATCCCTGTATGATGCATGGAAGGTCACCAGGACTCCAGGAGAATGCCATGGGGCAGAGCTCCCATTTAAGGAACTGCTGGAGATTGAATTAAGAAAACAGGTTGGTATAAGCTACTAGAAGACTAACCTACATGTTTGCACACGATTATCTTTTATTAATAGAAATGTATTTTCCCTTCACTAACTAAATAATATTGTTCTTATTGTAATTGCAGCTGAGTAAAACATCTGCAGACAAGACAACTGTAAAAGTTAAAATTTCAGGGGATGGGGCAAGAATGTCACACAGCAGTTCACTGTTTGTGTTCTCTTTCTCGCTACTCGCGGAGGGCTAACAGATGCTGTCAAATGCAGGTATGTTTTTTCTTCTACCATTATTGGAAAGCTTAATTAGGCTCAGTGACAGGTATTAGCATCCCTTCCCTTTAATGGGTGTTTTATGCAAAACTTTTAGGATTCAAAGATGACCTCATAGTGATTTTTTCAATTATTTTCTATTTTATTCAAAGGCAACCACACCATAGCTTTAGTCAAGGGCCCTGAAGACTATGAGACACTGAAAGAGGGTTTAAAGAATGTATTCCATTCTGTTAAAAAGTTGGTGGAGCCAGGCTACATGGAAATTGATGGCAAGAAAGTCAATTTACACTTTCATCCAGGAGGTGATTATAAAGTGAGTAAATAGTACACACTGAATTAAAAGTATAGTTTAAGTAAAGTTAAAGTAAAGTTTAAGTAACTTTTGTTTAAATTATACAATATTCCTTTTTCTTCTTTTACTTTAAAATTAGTTCCTGCTACTTGCCTTGGGCATGAAAGGTGCCACCTCAAATAACTCCTGCATCTGGTGTTTAATACACAAGAACAACAGGTAATCACATAAATTTTCCATTGACTAGACTAGTTTTTACTTTCTGAGAGATGGGGATTATGTGGATTATGTATCACAAATTTCCTAATCTCAAGTTTCTCAATGACTAATTGTGTCTTTTTTTAATTTTATCCATAGGTGCGACATGTCAGTTCCCCATGACCACTACAACTCCAACCATATGAAACGGAAGTTTGGGCCAAATTGGACAAGGGACCCTGGATGCCAGAACCAGTCGCTGTTTAACATCCACTTAGAGGATACTGTCCTAGATGAACTTCACTTAATGTTACGGGTGACTGATCGACTAGAAAAGGGGCTCATTTTAGAGGTCATTGACTGGGATCAGGAGAGTGATTATATTTATAATATATACCTGATAGAAGAAACATTTACCCGTGAGAATTGTAATGTTTATATTCACAAATCTGTTTTGATAAGAACACTATAATAGCTACAACCACCCTCTACTGACTTTTGCAGGCTGAGAATTATGGCAAGCCAACCTCACAGCAAAAGCAAAGACATTTAAACACTCTCCTAGAAACAGCTAGGTGACTAGCTGTCTCCTTGAATGTGTGGAAATCAGCAGAGACAAAGAAATATGAATGGATGTCATTATTACTTAAATGGTAGACTTACCTCTAAAACTAGTTCAACAGCCTTAAACTGGGCAGCCATGGTAGTGGGCATAATTCTGTTTTCGAATGACTGCTTGCCAAAGATATAAAGTCGTTTGTAGATCCCAGTGCCCCACAACTAAAGTTTCAGTCACACATCGGTAACCCGCGCTCCATCAGTTCGCTCCACCAAGGTTTAAAACTTTTCTCCAGTATGTCTGAGCAGCAAGAGGGTTTTTTTTCGTAAATGCCTCATTCGTGGTGTTACAACCCGTTCCGAATATTCTCAGTTTAAAGTTTTTCAAACTTTCATTGTAGCTTACATTCAATGATAGCGATGTGTATGATTTCATGGAAGAAATGCAGGCATATCTGGAGGGGCATCTTAGGCTGTAAGACGCAGCTGGCTGTTTTGCCAAAGCATCAACTGGAGTTAATGTTTAGCTCAATTGAACCTTACGCTCCACGCGGATGTGTTTTTCCGGCGAATTGCTCCCTGCTCTTTGAACCATAACCACGTACTTGTATCTCCCTCTATTTTTACCGCCCAATGGAAAGATAAGCTTGCACGTGTTTACAAATTGCCAGCCAATCAGCTCCACGCAGTTTTCCCCTGTTTACACTCGAGATCGCAGTCGATCCTCACTTCAATTCAGTCAAGCTGCTGGACTCGGGCGTTTATTTTTCACGGGTGTATTTTGCCTTTTTATCTACCTTTTTTCAACTAATCATGACTGATTACACAAAACTTACTTCGGAAGTCCTCCGACTTTTGTGCCAACAAAGCAGCCTCCCAATTCAAGGCAATCGACAAGCTCTTATCACACTTCTCAACAACCAACAACAACAACAATCCAAACGGACCGGTAGCCGTTCGCCTGCTACGCATTCTAAACGTCATAAAACCTCTTCAACATGTGTTTGAAATAAGTCAAGTGATCACAAGCGTCAATGAATATCTTTCTACACTTAAACCACATACCCCAGTTAATGTTGAGCTTATGGAATCCTACCTTGAAGGCCATCCCGACCCTAATTTTGTTACTTCGCTTTGTTTGGGCTTACGGGAGGGCTTTCGTATTTGTTATTCTGGTTCCCGGACATACATTTGTATGCAAAGTTGTCGCCCCTCCCTCAGACGCATGAGATCACTAACCCGGGGCTTGTCCAATCCCAGTTCCATTATCCGTCTCAGCAAGGAACTCCATAAAGACCTAGACATGTGGGCACTCTTCCTGGCCTCCTGAAATAGGGTTAATCTTTTCCTCCCTCCTTTTTCCCCCTGTTCAGATTTCATCTCGTCAGCCACCAATGCTTCTGGGTGCATTGGCTATGGAGCCTTTTTTTCCCCCACTGGTTCAATGGCAAATGGCCTCCCCACCAGCAACTAGGGTCCTCCCCCGATATAAGCATTGCCTGGCAGGAGCTGTTTTCCATCTACTTAGCTTGTGCCTTGTGGGGGCCCTCATGGCGAAATGGGCATGTACGTTTCTCTTGTGATAACCAAGCAGTGGTGTCAATCATCAATACAAAAAGCTCTAAAATCCCCCGCATCATGGATCTTGTTAGGCCCATTACCCTTTTCACCCTGCAGTAAAATTTTACCCTAATAGCAGTCCATCTAGCAGGCCTCCAGAATGGTGTTGCTGACTCCCTTTCTCGTTTCCAGATGGAACGTTTCAGGGAGCTGGCACCAGAAGCCTCGCCTACTGGCTACCCCATCCCTCCCTCGATATCGATACGGTGATGCTTTGGGCTGCTTTTTCTTTAGCCTTCTTCGGTTTTTTGAGGTGCAGTGAACTCACATGTAACGGTCAGTTTGACTGCAACGTGCACCTCACCCGCAAGGACATAGCCTTCTTCCCGAACATCACCAGTCCACAACACATGACAGTGTGCATCAAGAAGTGCAAGACAGACCCTTTCAGGCAATCCTCTACTATCACCATCGCCCGTTCACAATCTAACGTCTGTGCAGTGGCTGCCACAAGAGATCTCCTTCTACAAACACCCGACTCCTCCACACAGCGCCCTATGTTCCAGTTTAAGGATGGCACCCCTCTTTCACGATGTACCTTGGCCTCTAGCCTACACACTCATACTTGATTTTTGCGGCCTCCAATCAAATAACCACAGCACCCACAGTTTCAGAATTGGGACAGCCACGACAGCAGCCACTGTTGGCCTACCTTCGTGGCTCATCAAAATTCTTGGCCGCTGGCACTCCAACTCCTGTGAACAGTACATTCACCTGCCTGAAGCTACCATACTGCAAGCACCATCTACTATGGCTGCCTACCACCAGACCCGC
The DNA here is from genome assembly GCA_963693305.1 of Meandrina meandrites. Taxonomy (NCBI): domain Eukaryota; kingdom Metazoa; phylum Cnidaria; class Anthozoa; order Scleractinia; family Meandrinidae; genus Meandrina; species Meandrina meandrites. The sequence goes on along the minus strand of OY855903.1, from coordinate 36,851,254 downwards.
ACTGGAACTGAGAACTTAACCACATTTGATGCATGGAAATGAACAAAATACAAACACTTTATTGAACAGAACTTGGACCATACTGGTCTGGCTATCTGCCTGGACAGTAGTCTATAACCAATACCTTAATTTTTGTTAAATAATGATAGTTTTTGTTAGCATATCTACCAGCTTTGAGAGTGGCAACTATGCGCAAGGAATCCTGTCTGAGGCTTCTAACAGAATCCTGCTCTGCACCATCCTGGGTGGGGTATTCGTTCACTTCCCTAATTATACAGCTCTCTTAGCAGCCTGAGCGTGGGAGTATTCTGTTCCAGAATTATGGGGATAAGTGTTGCTGGCGACAACCCTCAGTCCCACACTGAAGCGATGCCTTGGGTGAGAAACGGTGGGCACATTCACTTCCCCTCGCTACCATCCCTCCAGGAGCTTGGCATAGGTACACGCCACCCTGCCTCCGTGCCCTGTGACACCCATCTCACAGTCTTATATGCCAATTGCTGACACTAGCCCCGAGTACTGGCCTCGCACACGGCAGGCAGCTCTCGGGTCAAGGACAACACTTATCTCCTCAACCTTTCTTTCACATAAACAGTGTCCTTTCTATTGTGTGTGACATTAAAAGAGAATTCTATCACATGGCCGGAGGCTAGGAGACCCCATGAGATAGCACGGCGCATGCACGAGTCAATGCACGTGTGTTGAAGCGTGAAGAACATCATAAATTCTACCAAAACTCGGCCTATTTCCAACGCAGTTGGAAAAATTACTGGGCCGTAACAGAAACAACATCACACCGATGTAGTTGGTGGTTACTGAAACGAAAGCTGGCATTCCAATGCAGTTGGAAAAACATAACTGATCCGCCGACAAGCCTCATAGAAATGGCGGCGACTGCCAAGTATGATGATACGAGCGCAGGCTTGACTGGCAGCTCAGAGGAACCAACTCTCGTGGAAATGTTCAAGTCAGTGTTGACTGAGTTGAAAGACCTTAAACAAACGGTCGCTCCCCTGATGGAACCCGTTTACGAGGATGAACGGGATGATCCTGCAGAACAGGAGGACGAAAAATTACCCGCTGCTGGCGTGGTTGAACAGCCACCTGGGGACACCAGCAATAAGCCAACAGAAAGGCCTCAGGCAGCAAACTGCTTGCCGAAATAGTCCAGGAACTCAACATCAGTGAAAAAACGGGAGATGAAGTGGATGAAGGGCTTGTGAAGCTCATGGACGGCCTCCTCAAGGATAAACTACAGAAGGACAAAGTCCAAACTAGAATTGAGAAATATCCACGGCCCGGAAATGTCAAGGGTTCACGAACCCCACGAGTTAATCCACTCATCTGGAGTCAAATTCCTGTGCAAGCTCACACCAGTGACTCCAAGTCACAAAAGTCACAAAATGCACTTGTTGCATCCATTGTTGCCATGATTAAAGAGACTAATTTGAGGCTGTCCCCCAAGATCAAAATTCAAGAAGGACGGAGACACAAAACAAAACTAATGCCGATTACGCCCGCAACAAAGGTATGTACAAAACAAACAACTGCTGATAGTAAAGATACTGAACTAAATGCCTTATTTGACAATCAGCCGCGCTTTTGAGCGGGCCAAATTGTCAGCGCCTTGTCTGAATGGCGGGCCATAACATCAGACCCCACAATTCTAGAATTTGTTACGGGAGTAAAAATAGAATTCACTCCAGACTTAAGGCCAGAGCAAGAAAATGTGTGGTCAAGCATGTTTAATCGCATACAGCATGCTATTGTTGCTAATGAAATTGAAACCGTTATCAGTAAAGGAGTTGTCAAACACTCTAGGCATGAACCAGGAGAATTTATTTCCCCAATATTTCTCCGACCTAAACCTGATGGCACTTACCGGATGATACTTAATTTACGAGCTTTCAATGAATTTGTTCAGTACCACCATTTTAAAATGGATACCTTAGAAATGGCAGTGAAACTGATGAGGCCTGGATGCTTCATGGCCTCAATTGATCTAAAAGATGCCTATTACACAGTACCCATTTTTCATGCACACCAGAAATACCTAAATTTATATCTAATGGTACACTTTACCAGTATACATGCATGGCAAATAGACTCAGTTGTGCACCACGAAAAACCTCTACGTTAGAGCGACTGCAGGGGGTATGAGAAAAGGTTACATTGCGTTGTTTTCCTGCTGTGACTGCACACCAGAAATGCACCTTTTACACCGAAGGTCAACCTTATAGCGCGCCACAGACAGCAGCCTTGCCAGATTTTTGCGTTAGACAGGCACCAGCGTTTTCGAAAGTAGGCGTTGATTTTGCTGGACCGTTCTATGTTAGAGCGACTGCAGGGGGTATGACAAAAGTTTACATTGCATTGTTTTCTCCTGTGTAACTAGAGCGATTCATTTGGAATTAGTCAACGATCTGTCTGCTAAGGCTTTCAGGCGAGCGCTAAGGTGATTTACAGAACAAAGAGACACGCCAACACTTATTGTTTCAGACAACACAAAAACATTTCAAGCATCAGAAAAGGCGCTTAACAATCTTTTTAAACACCCAGAGGTAGCCAGTGAACTAGAAAGGAAGAGAATAGAGTGGAGATTCCATTTAGAGAGGGCACCCTGGCGGGGAGGGTTTTTTGAGAGAATGGTTGGAAGAGCGAAAGCGTGTCTTAGAAAGGTGTTAGGTAACGCAAGATTGAGTTTTGAAGAGTTGTTAACAGCACCAGTTGGAAGTGGAGGGGACGTTAAATTCACGACCACTAACATACGAGTACAATGAGGTTGGGCATCAAGTTTTGACACCCTCGCACTTAGTTTATGGTAGGAGACTCCAGTCTCTGCCAGATGAGTTAGCTGAGGAACCCGAAGAGAATGAGAGTAGTTGCTACGAAAGGTTAAGGTATTTGACAGAAAAGCTAACACATTTCTGGAAGAGTTGGAGAAACGAGTATTTAGTGAATTTAAGAGAGTTTCACCGAGCAAATGCAGGTCGCACAGTCAGAGAAATTCGGACAGGAGATGTAGTCAGTTTTTGAAGAGAACAAGAAGAGAGGAGAATGGAAAATGGCAGTAGTAGAGAGTCTTATCAAAGGTAAAGACAATGTTGTAAGGGGAGCGAACGTGAGAGTCATTGCCAAAGGGAAACCTGTGCGTATCTCCAGACCGGTTCAAAAGCTGTACCCCATAGAAGTAAAAAGTACCATTGAGGGGAACGACCAAATTGGGCGTGGGGTTCAAAGGGAAAGAACTACACCTCTTAAACGAAACCCAAGCAGATCTGCTGCTTTAGAGTCAAGATGGGAAACAAAACAAATGCTTGACAACTTGAACATATCCTATAGGACAAGTGAAATGCTCATCTCATAAAAAAAGGTTGTTGTGCTCAAGCAACTTTACATGATGTGTCAATCGGAAACTAGTTGTAGTGAAATATGCAGAATATGCGACTAGATAGTTAGATACTAAGCAATCACATGCTAATTATGGCACAAATAGGTATGCACAGAACCAATCAAAACGGAGAATTTTGTAATAGGTGAATAGAAGGGATGAATAGTGTTGGATATTTACCATCCATGAAGGGGCGAGGTAAATGTCCACCACTTTCACTGACACTGAGGTGAATAAATGTTTTAGTACGTCCCACTCAAGCTAAATAACTAGCGGATGAAAACATTACCTTATTGGCACTAATTTTTGCAGGACCTCATTTTGCATAGGTCGGCATATTTCGCACTTTTTATTTACCTCTTTTGGGTGCAAAATCATTTTCTAAGGGAATTATTTTTTGCCAAAATAAAACATTTTATTGAGAATTTTATTATTTTACACTTCGTATTGTTGAAAATCGTCAACTCCTAAAAAGAACTATAGAAACTACATCCTGCACCATTAGCACAAAGTTCTTGCACCTCCAATCAATTTCTAGGGCAAGCTTGATGTCAGTGAATTGTTCTTCTGGAGGTTCAAGGCAACACAGATAGTGAAATTTGACTGCTAAACTGTTTTTTTCCCATCTTTAGGTATTCCATAGTGCTTTTACACACACTCAATAAGTAGACATGTGTTAATTTTCATTAAATTGAGAAAACAAGAAATATGAGGGTATATACCAGAAGTTGTTTTCATTCGCTGGCATACAATGTAGGTTGTGGGGTGAGGTCATGGGAGGCCTGTTCGCCATCAAAAAGCTGTTTTTGGCAGTGTGCAAGAGACGCGAGTATATTTTTGCATTTTTACTTTAAATTTACAAATTGAAAAGAATTTTCTTGTTAACTTCTTGCAGAATGAGCTGCCATTGATATTTGCCCTACATGACCAGGGAAAATGAGTTTTTGCCTTTTTTTCTTTTGCCTTCCCTTAAGCCATGTGTGTTATTTATCTGTTGTCCAGAAATCATCCGTTGTCAACATGGCAGCAATGGACAAGCGAAAACTGAAGTAAGAAACTAAAATTACAAGCAATTAAAAACCCTGTGATTTAACATAGATCACTGCAAATTTACTTAACTTTTCTCTGATATATATTTACAAATGGAGTGGTTGAGGAACACAATGCATTGTTATCATAGGAACTGTTGGGCAGCAATGCATTTCTTGTGAAAAAGGGAAGTCCTGCACATGATCTGGCATGGAAGGCCATAGTAGAGAAACTCCATGGAATTTCAAAAATTTCAACTCAGGGACAAAAGAACAGCAAGAGGGAGCTCCTGAGGAAGAAATTTACAAAGAAAATGAGCAAGGAAGAAAAGGAGAGTGGAATATCTGTAGAAGAGTGATGAGAGTAATGTTGACCAACAGGAGCTAGACAGAAAAACAGCACAAATGCAACTTTTCAGTAGTGCAAACACCTTGTTTATCATTAAATTTGGATGTGTTCCGATAAATCAATGTTCTTTGGAGTTGGATTTTTTGTATTATCAAGCATGTTTTGTGGAATCGAAAACTTGCTAAAAGTAGAAAATTTAACAAAAATTACAATGGTAGTTACCTCATGAAAAAAAAAATTGGGGGGATAGGGATAAACAAAAACAATAAAACTTGCACGGCAACGAAAGGTAGGTTAAATACACATTTCGAATAATTTTATCAGCAAAGTGTCTACATCTTGGTCTGTGTATCATTATCATGCAAAAAGCACGGTTTGAAATATATTCGCAATTTATTCAAAATGAAACCCAGAATTTTTTTTATCATTGTACATTTGATGTGCGGTACACCATTGTTTCAGATACTGGTGTTAGTTTTTTTGACGCCAAATCTGATTGGCTGATTAAACTGATTTTGCGTTTTTCTGTTTATCATTGCCATGGAAATATCGATCTTCCTAAAAACTATATCTTATCAAACTTCAATCTAATTCCAATACCTGGTGTAAATTTCACATTGATCAGAGTCTGCTAAACGGCCAATATAGGTATGGTGCAGTAAAAACTATTGAGAATCCATAAGGTATCAGCGTACTCTGAATGACCGTCTTCCATTGAAGCTGCTTTACCCCTCAACGTTTATCAAAAACCCCAGTAAAGTATATATTTTCTGAAAGCCTAAGAGTTGGAGATTACAACGATATCTATATTTAAAGTTGAAAAGTAAATGTTGTGCGAATATAGCGTTTGATTTCCAAAAGCACCAAGGCTCTAAAATCCAGTTCATTTCCAGTTGGAAAACTATCAACATTGTTATGTGATCTTCACACCTTCCTCTAAAAAACTGTGTTGGGGAAATATGATTACTTCTCTGTTTTTTTTTACAGGCAGTTAAACTAGGAGTATAAAAATGAGCCTTTACCTTTGCTAAAATAGCTATAACTTTTGAAAGAAGTAAAAAGAAAATTTCCGGAAACAACTTTATTTCCCAATTATCAGACAATGTTCTTGCCAATTTCAAGTGGAAAGGGTTAAAAATTCAATGAAAATGAACTTAAAATATGTGCCCTACTCTTCAAAGTTTTGGTTTCGAGATATGATGAGAAATATACTTTGGCGCATTCTCTCAGTGTAATTAGGTTAATTACATAAGACGTGTGAAAATGATTATGCATTGATCAATGAAAGGAAGGCTCATTCTTGCCAACAGCATTCGCGATGATATGGTGCAAAGGGAGCTCAGGAAGTTTCTTCGGGAGCATCCATCGGTCACCTTCCTGGATATTAGAGAAGAGGCTCTGTGCTGGACAGAAGAAGAAGAAGAGAAACCAGGAAGGATCCCTCATGATTCAGCCAGCCGTGAGGTGGTCGCTGAGTGTAACTTGTCCACTGCGACTTCAAACCCTCTTCAACAGGTCCTGGATGTACTGCCGAAACCTCAGAAGTCCATTGAGGACATGGTGAAGGCCATGAGCCATTTTTCAACAGTGGAGCAAAATCGTGCAGAACACCAACACTTAAGAAACCAAGCAAAACCGAATCACATCGCGCATTACTGTCGCACAGGACCAGACGATGAATAAGACAACTCAACAGTTGCAGTCGTCAAGCTACCTCCCCCTGTCACGATGAGTCTAATGACAGGAGGGGACAACAGTGACTCACCCAATGAACAAAGTACCAAGTATTCCAAGTACCAAGCCGAGATGAAGTTTACCGAAGAGCTGTGGGAAGGTGTCCAACCACCATAGTAAAGTTAAGTGGAGTTGCTTTCCGTTTAGAAACTGACGCAAGTCAAGAAGGTCTTGGAGCAGTTGGACCTGCTTCAGATGGTCGTGAAAATGTACTCCTCATGACGGACATATTTACAAAGTTCACCCACGCAGTCCCTACCAGAGACTAGAAAGCATCCACTACAGCAAAGGTGCTGGTCAAGGAATGGTTTCTGTGATATGAAGTACCCAAGCGAATTCACTCTGACCAGGGTTAGAACTTTGAAAGTGAGCTTATCCACGAGCTGTCATGTTTACGGGATTAAGAAGTCTACCACCCAGAGGGAAATGCCCAGTGTGAACGGTTTAACCACCCAATGCATGATCTATTGAGAACCCTTCCCAATGAAAAGAAGAAGAGGTGGCCAGAGCATGTACCAAGCTCCTGTATGCATACAATGGCACTCCACATGCAACCACTGGATACACACCTTTCTACCTCTTATTTGGCATAGAACCGCAATTGCAAGTCGACATACTTCCGGCAGGAGACCAACCCGAAGATAACCACCTAAGCGACGTGCATGATTGGTTGACCATCCACCAATCCCGCCTGAGAGATTCTTACCAAAAAGCAGGGGAGCGTCTCCAAAATGCAGCCCAGAGCAGGAAAGCTCGTCATGACCAAAGGTTGAATGACGTACCCATCAGGTTTGGCAAACTCGTATTCCTCAGAAACCGAGTATGAGGATGGAATAAGATCCAGGATGCCCGGTCAAGCACCCCTTGCTGAGTTACGGAGCTACCTGAAAACGATGGAGTAGTCTACAGAGTGAGCAGATGGCTTGAGACGAATAGACCGTACAGCCATGCAGATTTCCCCCAGTGAGCCTGAGACATGCCAGCCTATAAGACCTGCACCAACGCCCCAACATGACCACAGAGAAGCAGAGGAGACAGACTCACAAACCAGGGAAATCGCCTTTCCAATTATCGGAAGCGATCCTAAGCACATTGCTGTTATTCCAGTTATCCCTGCAGACAACCCGGATGTCTGTGACGCTGAGATACTTGTACCTGTTCCAGACGTTTCTGCAGAAGGCCCTGATGTCAGTGCTGATGAGGAAGCAGTTGCAGAAAAGGAACCATACCCACCACCATGCAGATCATCCAACATAACCGCAGAGATCTTTTGCCTACCGTGGGGCGAAGATCTTTAATGGCTTGCCCAAGAACATGAGAGAGACAAATGATCTGAACCTTTTTAAAAAGAGAATTTTTAAACATATTTTTTAAACACATGCTCAGATTTGACAGAACCCACTTCGTTAACACGTTTTAGATCAGCATAGAAAGCTGCCCAAACTTAACCTAACATTCACCCAAAAACCCCAAAAATGGCCTGTTTATTGTCCAAGGTAAAAGTTGGGTTGGGTATGGGGGTGTCAGAGACTTATAGAGAGTCTAATAAGAGACTAATAAGTGACCATTCTTGCAATTTTATTGTTATTTGTCATTGAGCGAGTTGCGATCAGCGATTTCTGTATACTCGATATGGTTTGTGTAACACACGCGAGAAACACATGTTCGTTTTCTGTATGATTTCATGGCCACGTTGTGAAACACCCTCTGAATATAGGAGCGGGCTACAGAGCTCATCTAACACAAATTATTCAGAAGGTTCCCACTCTAAACAGAAGAAGATATCATATCTCTGAAAAATATTTTGGAACAGCTGGCACGAAAAAAGGATAAAATTAAGAGTTCGGACGAAAAGATTGCCGCTCTACTCAAAGAACCAGACAAAAAGAGAAAAAGAAATCTTCAAGGCTGAAGTTTTTCAGGATGAAATCAACAAAACATCCTCACAGATAAGTAACTTCCTCAATGCATTATCTTCTAAGAAAACCCCAAACACTGTTTCCTCTGATACTGTGGGACAATCACTGTTTTTACCTCATGGGAATACATCAGTAGAAGTTGCCTCAGGAAGTCAAGATCAGCCTTAGCTAGAAACTCTAGAAACTTCACCTTTACAAGTGAATAGGCAATCGGAACCTCCACCTGCACCTCAAGCTGCCTCCAACGGAGCTCATCAGGCCTCTTCCCAAGTTATTCACACCCCCTTGAATATACAACCACCGCAACATAATCTACGTGGAAATACCTTGAATCCTGTATCCCACTCATCAAGTAATCAACATACTAACCCTCACAATCACAGTAGTTGTCTTCCAAAGTTAAACCTACAAACCTACCTTCTCTGGAAGCCCACTACACTGGTTTACATTCTGGGATTCTTTGCAAGCAGCAGTCCACTCTAACACAGGCCTGGGTGGCGCACAAAAATTCACCTTAAAGCTTAACTAATGGGTGATGGCATCGAGAGCTGTGGATGCATTCCCTCTCACAAATAGTAATTACCAAGAAGCCAGAAGCCTCTTAAGGTCACTCCCCGAAATAGACTTGAACATAGATTTTCAACCAAACTTTGCGTACTGGTTGGTTACCTTCAGAGAACTTAAAATTTTGAAATAAAAAAGGGGGGTCACAACAGGAGTAGGAACAGGAGTAGGAAGACATTGTATATGCCACATAATTCCTTAATAATTCCTATGTGAATGCTGACAAAATACACGTTTCCGGTGCTAATCTTTTTTTCAAACAAAGGAATTGATCTGTATTCATTTTATAGAAAGAACTTGATCATTGCACCCAAAATACGTCAAAATTGATAGGTCCCCATACTCATTTACGAGAAAGCGTCAACTTATTTCTCTCGCTGCTAAGTTGAATAGAAAAAAGCCGCCATTTTGTTTGTGTGCGCGCACTAATTACCCATAAAATTCTGTGCAGTAAGGATGCGCAATGCAATACAGGGCAATAACTTTAAGGGGACATTTTGGACAACCAAATAAAATCATCAGTGCGCATATGCAAGCTCTTCTGGATCTACCAAACCCGTCTATGAACTCTTAAGCTTGAAACTATTCTATAACACCATGGAAAATCATGTAAGAGGACTAGAATCTCTTGGGCGGTCTCATGAGAGTTACGAGGATCTCCTTGTTCAAATTGTTCTGTGAAAGTTACCCTCTTATATGCGAGCAAATTTAGCTTGCAACCCTGATGGTCCTGAATGGAAGTTGCAACAGTTAAGGGAATCTATCCTCAAAGAAATTCAAATCCTGGAAATAGGTGTACACGAAAAATCTCCAAAGGGTGCTCGTACAGGAGTTCCTCCTGCAGTCACCAACTCATTTCTCACTCAAACTGAAAGGAAGCCACCAGACCCTCCACGATTTAAACTAGCAGGAACAAAGGGGAAATATACATATTGCAAGGGCCCTCACCCGGCATACAACTGCAATGTGGTAACCGACTGTCAAGAAAGGTGGACTATCGTCAAAGTAGAGAAACCCTGCTTTCACACCCTGGGAAGCACAAACGTGCCTGCCAATCCCGATACCTATGCCACAAATGTCAAAGGAAGCATCACACCAGTCTCTCCACAGGGCCACCACCTTTCGCACCCAATACCAGCTTCCGAGGTACTAATCAATATCAAGCACCTAGTACTCCTAATACCAGGCCCCAAACCACAAATCAATGTGAAAAGCCACCAGCCACTTTTGCACCAATACAACCTACACCTCCAACAGATTGCCACACTTGGGTTAGACTTCCTTACTCAAGACAGCTACAGCTACAGTGTGCACAGATCACATTTGTTATGAAGCCAACATTCTCTTTGACGAAGGGGCTCAACATTCATTCATCACTCACACCCTAGCTAACCAACTGGAACTAGAAACCCAAGTAAAGGAAGATATTCATCTATCATCCTTAGGAGGACAAACATCAGCTGTTAGACACCTTTCTCTTGGTACTGTAAATGTTGTGACATCTTCTGGTGAAAAAAATCCCACTCCATGTTTTAGTGGTAGAGAAGATAGCTACACCCCTACACCCCCGCAATTTCCAGAAAGTTCAGTCACAATAATGGGAGAAAATGCTGGAAGCATCCAGAAAATTGCCACTACCATCTACTATTAACGACCTCCTGTCAACCAACATGTGAAATGTGACATGTGACATGTGAGGCAATAGCTATCCCTAAGAAAACCAGCAATGAACAAAGGGTTAGCTCGGGAGAATTTGTCATTGGGCATGATTTTGTCATTGCTAGACTTGAGCTGGAAAATGCACAATGACCAGGTCTTATAGAGATTGCCACAGTATCCTACTTCTGACAAACCGAACAGAGTGACAACGACAGCTACACTATGTACTGCCAAAAGCATAAGTGTTCTATTGATGGGCCACCACGGATTTGCATGGATGCAGAAACTCATGCCAATGTAAGCACATACATCGAGCATGTACATGGCATCTGTGCCAATGATAAGGAGGAAGACTTGTTTGTCACATTGGATGGCAAGGCTTTGATCACAGCAACATCAGGAAGAGGGTAACTGCCTTTTGGTTTAAGGTGAAGCATTGCTGTACTCGGGAAGGGACGATGATGCACACCCGAGTGGTGTCGCCATGTTGTTAAGTAGGAAGGCAGCCAGCTGTTTAATTTCAGCTGTTTAATTTCAACTCATGTTATATCAGAACTAGCATCGTCCAAGTGTATGCCCCCACGAACGATGCTGATCAAGAGGCAAAAGATGTCTTCTATGAACAGGTGCAAAAGGTCCTTGACAAAATCCCAAAACATGATATAGTGATCCTGATGGGGGATTGGAATGCGAAGGTTGGGGATAAACAAGGCGGGGAAGAAGGAGTGGTGGGCCGACATGGACTGCATGGGGAAAGGTCAGAGAATGGGGAGCGCTGCAAACAACAATATGGTCATCACAACAACTTTGTTTCCACACAAGGATATCCATAAACACACATGGGTATCACCAGACACTCGCACCAAACACACATGGGTATCACCAGACACTCGCACCAAGAACCAGATTGATCATGTGGCTGTCTGTGGAAAGTTTAAAAGATCAGTGCTAGACACCCGTGCATTTCGGGGGGGGGCCGATGCCAACAGTGATCACCACTTAGTCATCGCAAAGATCAAGTTGCGGCTGTGCAGAGTAGAGAAGAAAACAAACGGATTAGAGAAGTACAACACCGCCAAGCTCAAAGTGCCCGAGGTGGCCCAGAAATTTAAAATCGAGCTTCGAAACAGATTCAGCTGCCTGGCAAATGATGAGGCAAACAACAGTGATGATCAGGCTCAAGTCCAAGATCTGGAAAATGACTGGACAAAGATCAAGGAAACGTACCAAAAGACAGCTGAAAAGGTTCTGGGGTTTCGGTCAAGGTCAAACAAACCATGGATTAGTGCTGAGAGTTGGAAGGAAATAGACAACAGGAGAGAGTTGAAAAGGAAAATGGATTCCACCAGGTCAGAAAGGGTTAGGGAACAGCTTAGAAACGCATATTCAGCCAAAAACAAGGAGGTGAAGAGACAACTAAAGAAAGACAAGAATGACTGGGCAGAGAAGGTCGCCGAGGAAGCACAGAAAGCCGCAGAGCAGGGCCACCTCAAAACAGTTTATGAGGCTACCAGAAAACTGTCAACCAAGAAGGGAAAGACCATAGACATGATAAAGAGCAAAGATGAAGTGCTGCTGACAAAACAAGATGAAATTCAAAAACGATGGAAGGACCATTTCCTTGAAGTTTTGAATCGTCAAGCACCTGAAGATACAGTAGACTTTGATGAGGATGACGAGATTCCTGAATCGGAAATTGATTTTGATGCACCAACAAAGGCTGAAATCTGCGCAGCTCTCAAAGAGATGAAGAATGGAACGGCTGGGGGAGTTGATAGTCTGACCGTCGAGACTCTAAAGGCAGACTTAGAGACATCCGTGGATGTCTTATATCACCTCTTGCATAGGGTGTGGGAGCAAGAACAAATACCGGAGGACTGGTAGCGGGGATTGATAGTGAGACTTCCAAAGAAAGGCGATTTAACCGAATGCAACAATTGGAGGGGCGTAACGCTTATGGTGGTTGCAGCAAAAGTTTTGGGCAGAATCATAATCACACGAATACGGGATGGCATTGATGATAGACTGCATCAAAAACAGGCAGGCTTCAGAAAGGGCCGCCGTACAACGGAGCAAATATTTATACTGCGGAATATCATTGAACAGTGTATTGAATGGAACGCCAACCTTTATGTGTGCTTTGTTGACTTCGAGAAAGCATTTGATTCTGTAGATCGCTCTGTACTCTGGAGGATTATGAGAAGCTACAGCATCCCTGAGAAGATTGTGAAGATGGTCAAAGTGATGTACAGTGGAAGTGAGTGCGCGGTAATTGATGGGTCAGGTGTGTATGATTGGTTCGAGATCAAGACCGGTGTTAAACAGGGTTCCTGTATGTCTGGGTTTCTTTTCCTGCTTGTTGTGGACTGGGTTATGAGGAAGACCACCAGCCATCAGATGGAAGTTCAATAACTTCCTAGAAGATCTTGATTTTGCCAACGACCTAGCCCTGATCTCAAGCAGTGGAAGGCATATCCAGACTAAAGTCAGCAACCTGGGACGATATGCAAAAATGACAGGCCTCAGAATCAATACAGCAAAGACCGTGATGATGAGCTGGAACAACCCCGCAGGCAGAGAGGTACAGGTGAATGGAGAAGAGCTAGAAACAGTGTCGAAATTTGTTTATCTAGGAGGAACAGTGACCCAGGAAGGGGGTTCAGACGAAGACATCAAAAGCAGACTTGGAAAAGCCAGAGCAGCATTTAGCAAGCTTGGAAATATATGGAAGAGCAGCCAGCTGAAATTGAGAACTAAGCTGAAGATCTTTTAAGTCCAACGTTGTAGCTGTCCTGTTATACGGATGTGAAACTTGGCGTATGACTAAACTAGATGCGACCAAGCTGGACGTATTTCTGCATAAAAGTCTGAGAACGATTATGAAGATCTATTGGCCTATGAAAACATCAAACGAGGAGATTCGAAATCGGGCTAACATCAGCACCATCAGTGAGCAAATCTTCCGGCGCGATGGAAGTTCATCGGCCACATCCTCAGAATGGATCCAAGCAAACATCCCAAGATGGCATTAACATGGGCCCCGGAGGGAAGGCGAAGTCGTGGCAGACCCAAGGAGAATTGGCGCAGAACTGCCAAGAGGGAGAGAGCAGCTTTGGGGTTCGGTTCGTGGAGTGAGGTGGCAGCGGCTGCTCGGGACTGTGCGGCATGGCGGGGGAGAGTGTCCGGCCCTATACCCACCTAGGGTGTTATAATGATGAATGATATTAAAAAATAGCACTCACGGGAGTGCACATGGTTTCAGCTACATGTATGTTTTGTCTGTTACAATTATGTAAAAGTTTCTCACGGTCTAAAAGCTTGAAAAGGAAATCATTTACAATAGTCTCTCTTTTGAAAAGTACCACTTTCAACCCCCAAAAAATCATACATATGGGAATGCGTGACAAATTGCGTGCAAATCAACGATTTGCACGCAATATTTTTGCAATATTATTGCAATATTTTTTCTGCTTGGTCCAGCCACTTAGCTCGATTAGCCTTAGCTATTTGTAAGTTACTGTGCTCAATTTTTTTTATTGTTAATTTTTTCTCTTTGTATGTACTTATCTATTGTAAACATTTCTGGGCACGAATAAAGATTGTTGTTGTTGTTGTTGTTGCATATTTGCGAGCTGATTCGACCTGTCTACTGTGTTTATGAGTAAACACGCTCGAAGTCATTTCTCAAAAAGTATTGCACAAATCACATCAAGAAGCATCCCTTCTGAAAGGTATTTCATACTTCAAAATAGTTTTGTTCCCCGTTTGTTCTGAACTTCACTTTAAAACTGCAAGAGCAAAATTTTGCATATTTAATTACATGGTAACAAGAGCTGTTTAGGATAACAAAAGCTGGCATCACTTGCTATGAAGGGTGTGAAAACCCTAATGATTGAAATCAATGATGGTCTCGGAAAGCATTTAGAAAGTGTTGAGCAGAAACATTGCATCAGAAAGTGGAAGCTCTCCAAAATTTAGCGACAAATTCCACGCGAATGGATGATTTGCATACACAATGGACGGAAAAGAAGATGAAGAAATCTGGGAAGAGGAGTCTGACTCGGATCCATTCGCAGACATCGACAAACTCAACGGCAATGAAGAGTTGTACTATGCAGATGACTTTGAGCGACAGCAAGCAGAAATTGCACCTGAATTCTATGAGGCCATTTTCAGTGAAAGTGACAGTGAGGACTTTTATGGTTTCTAACTGAGCTGAACGATAGAACATTTTCACTTTGGACAAAGATCGATAAGACGAATTTCACATTTTGCACATAAAAGTAAGGGTAGGTTAACTTTTTAGTATTGATAACACATGTACCCGTTTCTCTTTTTGATACAAATGTATCATTTAGTATTGTCAAATATAATCTACAAGTCCATCTATTTGCGTGTGTATTTCTCTTGTGTTTAGAATCTCTCTTTAAATGACTGCGTGGTTACTAAACAATCATTTTGCATCGACTGGTCAGAGATTGTTTTGCTCAGATTTCCGTTTGAATTTCATCGTTTTCCACTATCGCCTTTAACAATAAAGGCAACATCTTGTCAAAAGAGCCTCTCTTTAGGATATCGGAAATTCCGTTGAAGAATAGCTTGTAAAAAGTATTTCAAGAGTTATTTAGCTCGAAGCAAATACACAGCATCAGATTTGACCAAGCTTACAATGTACAAGTAATCACTTTCTTTTGCTCAGCGCTTTTTAAGATTTTTTTTTCAAAATCAAGCTCGAAAGTTGGGGGTACGGCTTATATACAAGTGCGGCTTATACACCAGTTTTTACAGTACTAATATGGTTACATAGGAAAAATTACAATACATTACTTGACTTTGCTGCAGAAGCAGGGGTGTGCTAATTAGGGGAAAAGGGAGGTGTGAAGATTCAAAGATAAGATACTGAAGATACTGATCAGAAAGCTAAACCTAAGAACAAGAAAACATGAAAGCAGTATTTAGCATAATATGTGAAAAATTCCTTTGAACTTAATGTGTTTTTACAAGCGAGTTGTGAGTTCCATTATTGTGCACGTTCGGCTTCCACTGCTAATGGTGAGTGGAAGCGAAACATCTCACTTCCACGCCCACAATATATTATAGATTATTATTTGGATGAAGGAAGCAAGATGTCTCGCCTCCAACAACCAATGGGGTATAAGAAGCGAAACGTCTCGCTTTCACGCCCACATGTACATTGTTTATGTATGTACTTAAAATACATAGCCATATGGAATATAAGAATGAGCGCCACTTGGCCAGATGTTTCCAGCACCGGTAAGTAAACATCTGGGCAAGAGTTTAAAACAAAGAAAGATCACCTGGCCGTCAAGTTTTCATACTCAAAGAAAAATCGTGGGATAAATTGAATTGTTTGTCTTCTAGTGTGAAACGGCCATTCATGTGAGACCTTGCGAGAGCTGCTATCTGATTTGATAGTTTTTGTACTTTTTCAGGCTCAAACTACTCCCAACAGAGGTTCTGTGGTACCACAAAGAGGTGCGTAGAAATACCTTCGAGGATAGTGCCCTTGAGTTTGCTAAGCAAGTTCACAAAATGTAAGATGGTGAAAGCATCCTACAATATTAGTGAAACGCTTTAATCCAAATTTAAGTACAAACTTTCGGATTAAAAGTCCCTTGATTGAGGGTCGCAGTGGGGTCTTGGTTTTGTTCTTTGTTGAATATTGACCCCAACATTCCGCAATTAAGGTATAATTGCCTCAAAAGTTCAACTATATCAAAAGCCACCACCTCCTCCCCCTCCCCCCACCCCCTTAACCTGGGAAATGCAGTTTCCAGCACTTTGATAGAGAGGAGGTTGTTTCAAAACATGAAGAGGATTAAGTCAGTTTGGTGCCACAAAAATGTATCTATTTTGTAATCACTTTCTCTTACATTTTCTTTTCGTCTTTATCACCAAGATTAGCTTTTTCCACATATTTTTTATATGTTTTAATTAGTAATGTAATAATATATATATATTTTTTTTTAATTATTTTAGAACTTGCTGAAGTCAAAGCATAGAATACCTGTGTACGATGCTGTAGAGGTTCGTATAATAAAACCAAAACACAAAAAAATCATTCTAATCGATCACAAAGGACACAGATTGTCCAATGAAACAATCTAAACTTGGAGTCAATGCATGTACACGGCGCAAAGTCACAACTTTCCTTAAAGCCTTCCTTCTAACTGGATGAGATAGTGAAACCAGTTTTTTCAAACCAATGGCTTAGTGACGATAATGCATAAACCAAAAACAAAGGTAGGTAAGTAAGGTAGGTAAACGGCTGCAATTTCTATAGATTTCTTTACAGTTATACCAATATACAAAGGTCTTATTGGCTTTTTGGTGTTGAATATTTACTCTCAATTCGCAAGCAATCTATTCTTCACTAGATTGGTACATGTATGGTAAAAACTCATCACTCGTAGAGTTGTGATTGTGAAAGAAAACAGGGGAGCAGGGCTGGGAGTGTGTTTAATGAGTAGGTTGCTCAATAAAAAAGGTTCAGCGACAATCTTGACAAATTTCCTTAAAAAATGCTCATACTGTACCCTTTTTACTTCAGAAATTTCCCTGTCACAAGGACTGCATGTCCATTTGATTTATGTATAATACAATGCAATACTCTACGATAACTTTATTTAGACGTAGTATTTCAATCAGCCATTTTAAAAGTGTTATCAGCCAACTATCTAGCTAACTAAAAATATAACAGCATAAAATTCAAAATCAATGGATGCCGTTTTTCTTGGAGGCAGTGGAATAGAAAGCGGCGCTGGGTGGGGCGACAGGAAGCTAAAAAGAAAGAGATATTAAAAACCATTATTGTGATAAAAAATTCAAATTGTAAATTTTAAGTTTGGTAAATAAATGAGAAAGATGATATAACCATTTGTCAAAAACCATTACTGTTAACAGGGCTTAAAACATGAGTGACACTGTAGGGATTTCATTAACATTCATTTTACAGCATGCTTACAAGTCATGTGCTTAAAGTAGAAGAAAAGAAAACCGAAAAAACAAAGAAGAAGAAGAAGAAGAAAAAGGGTGAATCATGTTTTGATCATTCAATGGTCATCTTTGACATGCATAGTTGCAAAAGATATAATTGAAGTCATAAAACTAGCTAAATAAAGGTGAAGAAAACAAACTTATAAAATATCTTGAACAAACTTAAACAAATAATTTTGAGTGGATCCAGTCACATTGTTGAGTTATGGCTTCAAGATTCTAATAAGAAAACGGAAAAATTTCCACAGATTATTTATGCATGCGCTCTATTGTCCTTTAAGACAATGGTTATCTCTCTACGGTTTTGAATATATACATTGATAATTACTACTTACAGTGGAAATAAAAGATGATTTTATCGCGCGCATTTTTCTTTCTCATTTTCCCCCTTGCGTTGCTCTGTTGTTCTTTCTTTCTCAGTCCCTATTCCTCCCTGTCTCTGCCCAGACTTCCCCCTCTTTTTTTTACCTTGGACAGGCCTCGAACCCACAGCCTTCACTTACCTTTCGATTACAAGTCTATCGTCTACAAGACTATGCTACGAGGTTCAGTTGAAAATTCGTCGGAACAAAATAATTTTTATTTCTTGGTAACACGTGGAAACAAAGAGAAATTAACATTACAATTTCTTTTTCACCTGCTTGATTTCTCTAAGGGACTGCATGAAAACATGAAGCGCATTTCTTTTTCATTGGTTGCCCTGGCAAATAAAAAGAAAGAGTGTTTGGGGTCGCTCCCTTTTCAAAAATTCCACTCGCCACTTTGAGTTAACCCTACAAGCCTAGTTTCAGAAGTACATCATGTAGTTTTCTTGCAGTTTATATTGATTTATCGTTACCCATCGTTGCCGTCTTCTTTGTCTTCATTTGCTGTTGTTATCGCGTCCCGTTTTCAAGTTAAATCCCGTTCGTCTGTGTCTTTGTCATGTGTCGTCATAATGTCCATGTCCAAGCTGAACTTTTTTTTTTGAACTTTTTTTACACAATTTTACAATTGTGTAAAATTATCTCGATGACAAAGCTACGTCAACAGAAATGGTGATAGATTGGTATAAGTATCGCTGAGAGGTTTGTGCCAACAGAATCATGAATCATCATGCGAGGCAAATAGGCAGACCTGGTACAACTGTTGAAATTGACGAGTCTAAGTTTGGCAAGATGAAATATGACCGCAGTCGCTACATCGAAGGACAGTGGGTCTTTGGTGGCATTTGCCGTGAAACCAAGGCCTGCTTCCTTGTTCCAGTAGAGCGCAGGGATAAAGATACTCTCTTGCCCATCATTCGTGCTCACATATTGCCTGGAATACTCATGATGAGTGACTTGTGTTAAGCATATGATTGCCTGGAAAACGAAGGCTATAGTCATCTCACAGCAAATCACAGCCTAAACTTCGTGGACCCAGACACAGGTGCGCACACACAGCGCATCGAGAATACATGGTGGGGAGGTAAAGCGAAGTATGCCTCGTACAGGAACATCGAAAGATCTCTTCGAAAGCTACCTACAGGAGTGGTTGTGGCGTAAGCAGTATGGAGAGGATCCCTTTGGAAACATAATCAAGCATATCGCCGACCTTTATGAAGTTGAACTGGAGCGAGAATACAAAGCAAGATTTGCTTGAGAAGTGAAAGTTTCTGCACGGTATAACAAGTAAACTTTTTGTAACCGTTACGTTGATGTCCTCATCCTGTTTTTAGTCTGTATTATGATGCTGCTGTATGCAGCATTCTCGAGTATTTCCCTTCTTGTTTACAATAGTTGCTATGGGAATTTTTTTTTCAGAAGTGCTTTCATGAATCCTTTTGAATTATCCATGGTGATGTCTTACAGTGAAACGAACTCAACCGGGGCCACCCAACGTTTTTTTAGCCAATCACAAGACAAGTTCAGAACAAAAGAATTGGACTTCCTTCATTAGTGGACCAATCATGGTAAGGATCAAATTTAACTGCTCAGATACGAAGGAATGCGAAAGATTTATTTCTTACGGCAAGAAAATGTAATGTTGTTCATTTCGTTCACGGCAAAGGCGAACAAATATGTACCGAAAAGCGGCCGGAAATTTTGAAGGCTGAACGGACTGAAGGTAAAGTAAATTTACCCGATGGCGGGCGACTCACTTTATAATATATTTTGCGAAACACGGACTTGAAAGTCGAAGACGAGAGCTTATGTAATTTATCGAATATTGCGGCCCAGAATTTTGAACACGAAACGGGCTCAACGTAAATACATTTCTCGAACTGCGCCGGCTAAACTTCTAAAATACATTTTCCAAATGACGGCCTGGAATGGGATGACGAAAACGGACTCAATGTAAGTATATATTTACCGAATTACGACCGGGAGTTTTGAAGACGAAACCGGCTCAACACAAGTATATTTTCAAAATATCACTGAATAACGGCCTTGTGAGTTGTGAACAATTTTACCGGGAGTTTTAGTAGCCAATCACAATGACAAATAAAATTTAAATTCACATGTATACCGGCGGTTGATTCCGTTTGCGTTGTAGTTTGAAAGTCCGGAAGTGTTTCAAACATGTCGGTACAATTACGGATTAACCAGAGCGGGGGACTCTATGACAATGGCCGTAATTTACCCCAGTTTATTCGTGAGAGAGTCTTAGATCTCCACCATGCAGGTCTTTCGCAAAGAGGAATAGCACAAGAACTTTGTACAAGTCGCCACTTCGTCCAAAACGTTATGCACGACTACGATGCTACAAACTCCTCTTGTCAGCCGATTAAAGGTCATAAAGGGCGCTTTGTTCTAACACCAAATGCCATTGAGTGTATTGAGAACGAAAAACTGTGCAAACCAAGTATTTATTGTACAGAGTTGCAGAACAGGCTAGTGTTGGATGGTGTTGTCCACCCCGCCGATCTGCCTCACTCAAGTACCATCAGTTACCTTTTGAGAAAAGAACTCTTGATGACTAAAAAGAGAATTCATGCCGTGCCATCCGAGTCCAAAACTCAGGAAATAGAGGATGACACCAATTTCTATCTGGACCGTGTCAGTGATTTAAACGTCAGTTCCGTGCACTTTTTTGACGAGGCTGGTGTATCAAAAACAACTATGAACAGGCGTTATGGACACGCGACTATCGGAGTTCCGGCATTTGAGGTTCAACGATCGGCGTCTAATGCTAACTACACCATAAACCTCATGCATTCTTGTCTTGGAGTAGACCACGTTAGTGTCATTGAAGGTGCGTCAAACGGCAATGAGATGTTACTATTTTTTTAGGATGCTATTGACATCACCAGGGGGGATGGATCTGTTATACTCGAGAGGGGTGACACAGTCATCATGGATAACTGTCCTTTTCATCACGGCAGATTTGCCGAGGTGAATTTGAGAAATATGCTGGCCGAATATGGAGTTAACCTGTTGTTCCAGCCTCCGTACTCCCCGCACTTCAACACGTGCGAGCTTTGTTTCCACCAGATCAAAGCTTTCCTTAATCACCATCAGATGTTAGCGGAAAATGAAACAGAAATTGCTATCTATGAGGCCTGCAGCAGAATCTCACCGCAAAATTCGGTTTCTTATTTTAGACACTGTGGATATGTAATATAAGTTTGCAATTGTTTCCAAAAACCCTGAGAAATATTGTTGAAAAAAAAATGATGTGAAAAGAGATGCGAAAAAAAAGATGTGATAATAATAATAAAGAAATCCTGATCAAATATCATATTTACAAATAAAAAATAAAGTGACATTAAGTTCAAGTTGTTGTATGTTTCACAGAGAGCCTTGTGTTGCGTGACAACCAAATGACGGTGTGTATGTCAAAGGTCAACACAAAATGAGAAAATTTGCATATTCTGAAATTTACCCACGGTGGAATTTGATTGGCGGGTAAAGACAAGGTCTTTCGAGGCAAATTCCCGCACTTCTCTGACAGCACTTGTCAGTTCTCCGTCGATTCGGAGTGAAATTGAAAAATGTCTGAACCAACGTCTGAGGTTTATCTCTGGTTAAATTGTATTTCTAATGGACTTGGACTGGAAAGGTTAGCGGTGGAGTTCGAAAGCCGAGGTTTTCGAAAGACAAGTTCGCTAAAATATATCAAATTATCGGATCTTGATGTCTTGTTTCCTTCGCCTCACAAACTTCTGATGGCTGAGAAAAGGATAATCGAGTCTGAACTTGAACAGCTGAAGCAAGAAAATCCTGGACAAAACCTGAGTCTGCTACCCCGAGAGCTCTTCCCGTCGTCCACGCGAAAAGGTTTCGATGGAAATTCAGTGTCATCTCATTCTGCATCTAACTTGGTGTTCAATGTCATGCAACTGAACAACAGCCCGAACAGCGGCACTAGCACTGTCAGCACAAATATTGAGAGCAAAACTGCTGAGGAGAATAAAGCCCCACAAGTCGGTAGTCAGACAAATTCTTATCTTCAAAGGCGAGAAGCCGAACTTAAGCAAGATAATGTGCTTTTAGCGGCACAGATAGAAAGCGCGCAAAGTTTACTGATGGAGAAATCGCAAATGTTCGAAAATTATGACAATGGCAGCACCGGGAGGCAAAAGCTGTGTACTCTTTGCCACACTGCAGGGCATAACAAGACCAAATGCCGCAGTGCTCCATGTAAAGGGATTGCCCTCTGCAACAATCGAGATAAACATCCTGAAGTTAGAGCAGAAATATAGGATCTGAAGAAAGTTTTGAAAGACCTGGAGAAAAGGCAAGAAAAGTCAAAGAATGAGTTTGACACATTCAAGGCTGCAAGAGAAAGGGCGGCAAGTAGTTTCTTTGCAGTGATGAGACCAAGATTGAGGAAGCAAAACCACATCAGATATGTCGATAGGAGCGCTTTGGATAAGGATCTCATGATCCTAAAAAGGGCAATGGGCAACAAAGTTCCTCTTGATGAAAGGAATGATTGGGAACTACCGTACATTATTGAACGGTACAAAAGATCAAATGTGGACATTCTTTCATTTCAGGATCAACACTAAACTCAATTTATCAGTCTGTTCATGCCACGTCGAAATTCTAGGTTGACACTGCATGATTCCCTCAGCTGTGTTAGATCAACATTACCCGTTCGGTAACGTATCAGTAGTGTGTTGCGTTTTGTAACCTCTTCCGCCAACTAGCGGCGTGAACAGTGAACCTATTTTCATTGTTTGTTGAGTTTTATCAGGCGACGAACAGTATGGTTTCAAGTGTTCGCCTTTGTAATTTGTTGATAATTACATTGTTCTTTATTTCATTTTGTGTTGTAATACGCTGAATTTATCTCTGTTGATTCAGTTGTTTACTGGTTGAAAAACCTATCAGCTTGAAAAATCTCTGTTCTGTGATTTTTGTTGTATTTAGTTCCTATTTAGCGTGAGTACATCCTGATTCATTTGCCAGCCATATAAACTTTTATAAATTCTGCAAATATACTGCTTTTAGGTAAAACTGTTTCGTCATTAAAATTTCAGGCCGTGTCGATTCGGTAAATATATTTGTATTGAGTCTGTTTCCCGGCCGCATTATTTGGTAAATAAAAAGCTTTCGTCATCGACATTCCAGACAGTGTTTCGAAAAATATATTTAGTCTCCAAAAAAAAAGAGAGTAAATTGACGACAACTGTCAAGTTCAGGAACACAGCAGCAAATTGACTTATTTTTCAGAAGGTAAGCTATGTTTTTTATTATTCTGTCCTGTACCACTTCTGAATCAGCTTAGTTTGGTGAGAAAAATTTATTGCCTTTTTGACTTGCCTTCTAAATTTTATCGTTCAGATCGAACGCTATGGAAAGCAATGCCAAACAGCAAGATGAACAGCTTCTGTCGAGTTCAGCAAGCGAGAGCAATTTTACTGATCGTGGTGATGAGGATTGCACTCCCAAAAGGATTCGTCGTGAAAATGATATCGGTATGTTTATATTTTTTCAGTATGTGTTTTGCAATACGCCACCCACCAGATATTTTAAAGCATACCTCATGCACAAGGCAATCTTATGATTGAATTTAATTTCTGATGAATTTCCATTTTCCCATTTCTTAGTGGACGTGATCGAAACAAGGAGTGGCAAAGACGATAGTGAAGACCAGACAAACCAAGGTAACCACAAACACCTTATCGCGGCCTAAAATCAACAATCGATCATCATCAACACTGTATACTGAAATTATATGATAAAAATTATCCAGAACGGACTTGTATGAAGAGGGAAAATTATCCTGACACAGTTATCTATTTGCATGTGGTTAGGGGTAGCCGTCAGTCAAAAATATAATAAGACATGAGTTGCGGACATATCACAATCAGACCACTCATGCGGACGTGTTTTTGGGCAATTTCAAAATATTTTCTTGTGTCAAAATGACGAGTCTTCCTCTCCAAGTCCTTTTGGAAATTGTCAAGTGGCTCTCATTGGAAGAATGCATGACGCACCTTGCACCAGTCTGCAGATATTTTTACAACATCATGCATGATTCTAGTCCTTTGGATGTTAGTTTCAAAGAATACAGGGTGATTTTCGGAGATTCCGATGAAGAAGACACTGGAGGTATAGAAGAACACAGTTCTAATATAGATTTTGAAGGCATTGATGAAGATGGTGGGGAAAGCAATGAAGAAATTGGCAATCAAGGAGCCGCGGTGAGCCACAATGAAGAGCCTCAGAAATGGACAGCTGACATCAGTAACATTGTTGACAAACTCTCAGCACCATCGGGAATCTCTGTAGATGTTGGAGCTGACCCAAAAGCTAATGATTTTTTTACATTCATGTTTGGCGAGGATCTCTTTGACAAAATCGTGGAGGAGACAAATCGCTTTGCTTGCCAAAAATTAGTTGACAAACAACGTCTTGTTCAATGGCAAGATGTGACCAAAGCCAAAGTGAAAGGTTACTTTGGAATGTGCGTTATCATGAGGATGAATATTCTTCCCAAAGTTGCCAACTACTGGTGGTCAGATATTTTTATGGGCAATGAAGGTATAAAGCGAGTCATGCCTAAGAATAGATTCGAAGAAATCAGCCAATATTTGCATCTAAATGATACAAGTCAGGAACCTGCACGTGGTGAAGCAAATTTTGACAGGCTTTACAAATGCTGTCCTGCTTTGACCACGGTTTTGAGAAATGTTCAGCGATGAGGGAATGATAGCATTTAAAGGTAGATTGTCATTTTGCCAATATTAACCAGCTAAACCGGTTATGTTGTAAATTTTTCTGTTCACTAAGGAAGTGAAGAAGAAATTCAAAGACGCCACAGGCTGGGATATGTCGTAATGGGCATGGCTCATCTCTCTCAAAAGAAAACAACATGTTTTCTTCAATAATTTCTTTTCAAGCCCTGTTCTTTTAGATGCTTTACTCTCTCAGCAAACATACTCATGTTCGACGGTAGGATGCACACGCAAAGAACTGCGGCCATGTGCTAAAAATAAACTTTGCCAGATAGGGGAAACGATAATGTGCCAGAGGGGTAGGCTTTTATTTACAAAATGGCACGACAAGCAACGTGGCATTTTTGTCTACAAATGTTTCGTCAGAAGAGCCTTCTAAAAACCACGTGTCTCTGATGTTTACACTGCAAACATGGGTGGTGTAGATCATGCCGATCAATTTCGATCCTACTAAGCCATTGGAAGGCAGTCACAAAAATGGTACCAATACATCTCTTAGTTCCTTTTCAATGTCACTGCATGCAATGGTTACGTCCTCGAATGCAAACATCAAAGGAGAAGCCATCAGCAGAAATGACCACAAGCTGCTTTTTGGCTGGAGTTGGGAAAGCACCTGATAAATGACTACAATTATCACAAGCGAACTCCCAACCAAGTAGCGGCCCAAGAGCCAAGAAGAGACCACCAACCAGTTTGAATGGATGGCCATAAGAAAGAGTGTGTACAACCCAAATCTGCTGGCAGAAAAACACCAAAAGGCTATCCAGCAATTTAGCCTGCGGCTTGTCACTTCAACACGTATCTTTCCCCCAAATGAAAATTGATTATAGCATGAGCCTGTTAGTGGTAAACTAAAAAAATACTACTGTCACTTGCCCTATGAACTTTTTTTCACATAAGGTGCCGCAGTGACAAGATCAACATCGCCAACATGCACTAGAACAACAAATGATCCACAATCCGTGAATATATTAATTCCCACCAGTAAGAAAGTAGTGTTGTAAGTAATACAATCTTCAAGCTTGCAGCACAAGGCAGTCTTAAAGATAACTGAAATAAAATTACCAAAGAGGGATTGGCAGCTTCCAACTGCAGTGGTACATATGGCAAGGGGAAGCTAGATCAAACACGACAAGTTCTGGTCAAATGCAGTTTCCTCAAAACTGAAACACAAACTGATGGGCAAAATGGTGTATTACACAAGTGAAAATTGCTGGTGTAGGCCACACCTCACTTCCTCTCACGCAACTCCTGTGTCATGAAGGAGCTACATGCATCAGTTTCTAACTAAAAGTGTAGAGTGTACAGGCCTTTTCGGGGAAATGCCTCCATGTAGATTAAGCCTAACTGTCACTCCTGATCCACAAAAAGGGTCAGTTTGTAACTCAAAATAAACATTGTTGGCCTTCTCTGAGAAAATCCCACCACAAAGGTTAAGCCAAACGTTCACTCCAGATCCACAAAAAGTGTCAGTTTCTAACTCAAAATGTACATTTTTGGCCTTTCTGGAGAAATGCCACCACAAAGATAAGCCTGACTGACACTCCAAATACACAAAAAGTTCTAGTTTTAACTCAAAATGTACATTTTTGACCTTCGAGGAAGTGCAGCTCCAGATCCACAAAAAAAGTGTCAGTTTGACTCAAAATGTACTTTTCAGCAATGAAGATAAGTCTAACTGTCACTCCAGATCCTCAAAAAAAGCATCACAGACACTATGAAACAAACAATGTACATTTTTGGCCTCTTGAGTGACATGCCACCATGTAGACAGAGATCTCCATAAACCCCACAACCAGTGAAAATCACCCTCTAGTCATGCTATGCGCACCGCCTACTTAGATCACAATACAAAAAAACATTTTGGATGATGGTAAAATTCCCTGCGTGAACATTTCACTTTCAGTGTTATGATAAAAAACAAATGCATTACTGTTTCTAGATTAAATTAAAAATGCTGAAACTGAAATCAAAAGCAAAGTTTTGGCATGAAAATTGAAAATAAGTGAAATTTGATACATCTTGCTGCTTGTTGTCACAACATTTTTCTTATCAGCACCAGCCCATGACAGCAGCATGGGAAATATTTCTCCATCAAAATAGAATCGTTATGGCAAAATTCTGAGATCCAAGCTTGAGACCCAAAGTGAGCCTAACAAACAACAGTCACTCTTTAACACATGCAATATAAGGCCTAAAGAAGGCAAACAACAAGGTACAGTAAGTTGATTTTCCTTTGTAAATTTTATTTCTATTTGTAACTGAATCAAAGGTATGAATAATTAATTTTGTACTTTCAAAATGTCACTGATGCCATTCACCCAACTGACAGGGTATATTGTAGCTTCAATTCAGAATGTAATAAAAATAAAAAGACCTTAATTTTGTTTACGCGATTGATTAACCCATTCACACCTGAACCGACCAAAACTGCCCAACCAGCAACCGCACTGCAATTCCTGAACTGCCCAAAACCAGCCAAAAAAGTCATTGTTTTTACCTTCCCACCCCTCCTCCAATAAAGTATATTTTCTCACCAGTTTTCAGTCTTTGTTTTTAGGATATTGACCAAACAAGGCATCCCGCGTAAGAGAGAGAGAGGGATGTACATTTCATCTTGCATCATGACCAAGCACCCAAACATGACCACAGTCATGAAGGGTTCCTGTGAAGGAACCTTTTGTGCTTTGTCGCTCATGAGCGAGGAAACCACTTTGTTTATTATCAACTTGATAAAGCTGATGATTTTTTTACCTTGATGTTTGGTGAAGATCTTTTGACAAAATCATGAAGGAGACAAACCGCTATGTTTGCCAAAAATTAACTGACAACGGACATCTTGCTCAATGACATGACATCACTAAACCTGAAGTGAAAGCTTACTTTCTAATTTGCCTCATCATGGGGTTGAATGTCTTTCCAAAGTCACCAACCGACTACTGGTGGTCCGACATTTTTTTCGGCAATGAAGGAATAAACTGAGTGATGCCAAAGAACAGGTTTGAAGAAATAAGCCAATTTTGACAGCCTTTACAGATGCCGCCCTGCTTTGACCGCTGCTCTGAGAAATGTTCAGCACTGTTATTCGTTGACAAAAAAACATTTCCATTAACAAGGGAATAATGGCATTAAAGGGTAGACAGACTATTATTTCGGTAATATTTACCGGCTAAACCGACAAAGTATGGAATGAAAGTGTGGATGGCGGCCAGTGCTTCGGGTGACTGTTCACCTAGGAAGCAACAGGCAAATTCAAAGGTGCCACAGGCTTGGAAATGATCTCATTATGGATATGGCACATCCCTTTCTCAGAAGAAACCATCATGTTTTCTTCAACAATTTCTTTTCAAGCCCTGTTCTTTTAGAACATTTGCTTGCCCACCAAACATACACTTGTTCTACTGTAAGATGCACACACAAAATCTGCTGCCATGTGCTAAGAATAAACTTTGCCAGCCAGGGCAAATGATCATGCAACAGCCTTGTGTTTACTATGTGGCACAAGAAAGTGGTATAGATATGTCTTTTGGTTTCTTTTTAATGTTGCTGCCTGTAATGGCTATATTCTTGAATCTGAGCACCGAAGAAGTCGCCATCAGTGGAAAGGAGCACAAACACCACAAACACAAGCACTTGATAAAAAGCTACAACTGCTTAAGGGCAAGACAACCAAGTGGCGGAGACTGGTGCTGACATGAGCCGCGTGTAGTCGCATCTTTGAGGGCTCCGCGTTTCCTTTCGAATTTTCGTTGCGCAGCCCGTTCTATGGAAGAGCAAACAACCTCCTCAAAGCGAAGCAGCTCAAGCTCGACTGAATCGTGCTCACCAATGGAAAAGCGCTCTAAAAGTAACAAAGTTGACTTCGTAAGGTGTGAAGTTCAAGGTGAGGTCGAAGAAGAAACGGTTTTCGTTATGGCTAACAAGTCGAACGATCCAGACACCAAACTGGACAAGATTCTAAAAAAATTAGAGAAATTAGATGCCATTGAGTCAACATTGAGGGACATGTCCTCTAGAGTTACGAGGACTGAAACGGTGGTGGAGAAACTGCAAAGCGAGGCACGTAAAAGGGATTTGTCGATTAACGAGATGGATGCCGGGCTCACAACTTTAAATAAAGAAGTATCTGAGCTACGAAATAAACTTATGGAAAAGGAAGAGCAGATCAATAATTTACACATGAAGCATCTTTACCTTGAATCGTATAGCCGACGTGAGAACCTAAAATTTTTCGGCATAGAAGAGAAAGAAAAGAACGCTGAAGAAGGCAGCGAGGCCATTGACACATGGGCAGTCTTATGCGAGTTCTTGGAAACAGCTCTTGGTTTTCAAGATCCAAGACGTAGTCTCGAGACTCAGCGCGTCCACCGGGTTGGTAAATTTGTCAATGGAAAACCAAGGCCAATTCTAGCACGTTTTTTGCGTTTCCCTGATCGGGAAAGGATTCTACGGCAGGGCTTCAAGCTCAAAGATACTGAGTTTATGATACTCCAAGATTTTCCACAGGAAATAATTAAGGAACGACGCAAGATGACGCCGAAGCTCAAAGAAGCCAGGAAGAAAGGGTTAAGAGTATCCTTTAGCAAATCTGAAAATTAATCCGAAATTAATCCGATAAGCTGATAATTAACGGAAAGGTCGTTTCATAAACACTGTTATGTTATTACTTTAATATCATGTACATTCCTTAGAATTATTCTTGAGGAAAGCTGCGCTGAACTATTGGTTTAATAATAAGGAACGGCGGAGCCTCCTTTATTTAGCGGCCATGAGTGATCGAGGCTTGCTTTACTTTCGATGCGAGTTCCATTCTCAAGGGCAGCATTCGGGATCTTTTTCTTGTTGCCTTTTTAAATTTTGTTTGTTGTGTAATTCGTTACGATTGTATTTGCATTTGTGTTCTCTTTTCATTTCCGTTTTTCAAGATGGCTATTCAGGCGTGTTAAGATTTGACTCATATCTATTCTTAGTTTTCATTGATACTTCATTAGTTGTTCTTGATAACCTTTTATACTTTTTGTTTAGCTTCTTCTACCTTACTATTGTCCTTTTTTCATGGTGACATGGAGCCCAACAACGTTAATTTTAAATTATTGTCTTTAAATGCTCGAGGGATTCGAACTTTTGAAAAGCGGAAAGCAATATTTAATTGGCTTAGTAAATCTGGCAGAGATATTTGTTTTCTGCAGGAAACTTATAGCACTCGTGAAGTAGAAAATATTTGGAAGAAACAATGGAGGGGTGACTTGTATTTTTCTCATGGAACTTGTCATAGCAAGGGAGTTTTGGTACTTGTTAAGGGCAATTTGGAGTTCAGTCTGCAAAAGGTTATGACAGACCCCGAAGGCCGTTACATTATGTTGGACGCAATTATTCAGGATTCGCGCTATTGTCTTTTAAATATCTATGCTCCAAATAAGTCAAGGGAACAAATTCAGTTTTTCCGAAATATCTCAGAAGAAATCAAGGCTTTCACAGCAGATTGCGATTCATCTATTATTGTCGGAGGTGATTTTAATGTCATCCTTGACGAGGCCTTAGACGGACAGGGAGGTAACAAAAAGAGAAAAGAATCTGCTAAACTTGTTGAAGAAATGTGTGTGGAGCACGATTTGATAGATATTTGGCGCATTCGTAATCCTACAGAAACGCGCTTTACATGGCGCCAAAAAACTCCAATTATACAAAGGCGCCTGGATTACTGGCTTGTCAGCGATTGTCTACAAGTCGACATTGACAAAGTGGACATAATAGCAGCAATTAAATCAGATCATTCCGCAATAACTCTTTCTATAAATGGTTTGGATGAAGTTATGCGAGGACCTTACTTTTGGAAATTCAACTCAAATTTAGTGAATGACCCAGATTACTGTCAACTAAATAGCACAAATTATAATGTTTGGCTAGAGGAATTTCATGAGGTTCAGGATAAACGTGTCTTATGGGACTTAATTAAATACAGGATACGTCAGTGTACGATTAAATATAGTAAAACTAAAGCTCGCGATAGAAAAGCGAAATTGCAAGAAGTCGAGGAATGTATAAAAGATTGCTCTAAAAAATGTGACAAGGACCCCTCAGCACAAAACTTGGAGGAACTGGAATCTCTTCAAGCAGAATATGAGAACTTGTATGACTTCATTACACAGGGTGCCATCATACGCTCTCGAACGACTTGGTATGAAATGGGAGAGAAAAATAATAAATACTTTCTCAACCTTGAAAAATCGAACAAAAAGAAAACCAGCGTAAGAAAAATCTTTACAAGCGAGGGATCTCTAACGCATGACCCGGACAAAATCATGACTGAATTAGAATCCTTTTATTCTAATCTTTATGATGGAAATAGCTGTGCAGATCCAGAGATGATTTTGTCATTTATTAGGGATTCGAATCAAGTTCCAAAATTATCAGAAAACCTGAGGAATATTTGTGAAGAGAAATTAGGATATGGAGAGTGTTATAATGCGCTACAGACATTCCAGAAAAACAAATCCCCAGGGAACGACGGTTTAACTGTAGAGTTCTACATTGCCTTTTGGCCCTTAATAGGAACAATACTGGTCGATAGCTTAAATTATGCTTTCGAGTACGGAGGACTTTCTAATTCACAGAAACAGGCTATTATAACCCTAATTGAAAAAAAAGGAAAGGATAAAAGATTGATAAAGAACTGGCGCCCGATATCTCTTATAAATGTGGATGCGAAAATAGCCTCCAAGGCCCTGGCGAAGCATTTGGAGAAAGCCCTTCCTGAGATTATTCATTTCAATCAGAATGCGTTTGTTAAAGGAAGGACAATTTGATGCGATCAGGACAATAGAAGACGTAATAGAACATACAAAGCAAAACGGCTTGGCTGGAATTTTAGTAGCCATTGATTTTGAGAAAGCCTTCGACACTCTGAATTTCAATTATTTAATAAGAATACTACACGAATTCAATTTTGGACCTAGCTTTATTCAGTGGATACGCGTGTTGTATAAAAATGCTTCGAGTTGTGTAATGAACCATGGTTTTTCAACAGGGCCCTTCCCATTAGGAAGAGGGGTAAGACAGGGTGACCCTCTCTCTCTTCATAATGGCTTTAGAGGTCTTGGCAATTAGGGTAAGAAACGATGAGAGCATTCAAGGTTTTAAAATTGGTGATGAAACAGTAAAGCTCTCCTTATTTGCTGATGATATGACATGTTTCCTAAAAGACAAACTGTCCTATATCAACCTATTTCGCCTCCTCAAAGCCTTTGGAGAGTGTTCGGGGTTAAAAGTCAATCACGAGAAGACAGAAGCCTTAGCCCTCGGCGAAAATTCTCTCTGGGAAGATCTATCGAATATGCACACCCTTTGTAATGTTATAAAGATTTTAGGAATTCATTTCGGAGGTAACGATAAAGAAAGGGATGACTTAAATTTTAGGGAAACCTTGAAATCGATCAAGAAATCAATTAATTTATGGAAGTGGAGAGGCTTGTCACTCTTAGGGAGGATACAGATAATTAAAACCTTCGCCATTCCTAAACTTATGTTTAGGGCCTCTGTCATACCTATTTCTAAAGAACTAATAAAGAACGCAGATTCAATTTTCCACAGTTTCATTTGGAATGGCAAAGACAAAGTTAAAAGAAATGTTGTTTCTGCTAGCATTGAAAACGGTGGTTTAAACATGCTTGATATTGACTCGATGATTCTGACAAAACGGGTTATCTGCATTAAGAAATATTTGGAAGATTACAGAAGTCCCTGGAAATTTTTTCTCGAAGAGCGACTCTCGTCTGTTGGTGGAAGTTTTGCACTTCATTGCAATTTCAATACCTCCAAGTTACTAGCGAAGTTGCCGCCCTTTTATAAGCAGTGTTTCGATGCCTGGTCTGATTTGAATACCAAAGCACCAACTTCGCATCAGGAGATTGTGAATGAAATTATATGGAACAACAAGTTTCTGTGTGTGAACAATAAATCTGTCTTTAGGAGGGATCTTTTTTCCATGGGCCTCTTGAAAATAGGAGACCTACTCTCGGGTGATATTCCATCAACATTTTGTTCTATGAACTTACTGGTAACCCCTGAGCAACGTTTCTTCGTGATGAGTATCATTGATTCCATCCCAGCTCATTGGCATACAATAATTAAAGAAGCTTCGTCTGCTCCAATAATTTCTCCAGTTCCAGATGCTCCCACCATCCTGATTGATGAAAATCCTCTTACAATTGTTGATGTCTCGTCTAAGCAAATTTACCACCTTTTTCAGGCGAAGAAGCAGGATTTGCCTACTGCTCAAAAGAAATTGTCCGACAAGTACCCACACTCCTTGATCGAATGGGAGGTTTACTCATTATCCTTCCGCTCAACCCTGGAATCCAAATTAAGAGAATTTCAGTACAAAATTTTGAATTGTATAGTTTTCACAAATGAGAAACTTTTTCGTTTTGGCATTATGCAATCACCATTATGTACTTTCTGCCAAAAAGAGAACGAATCCATCGAGCACTTACTTTTTTCCTGCAAGGAAACTTCCGAATTTTGGAAGCATGTCTTGTCCTGGCTCCGGGACAATAACATTTATGTTGGGGAATTAAAGGAAGCTGATCTTATCTTCGGAAAATTTGACGTTCAGGATGATTTCACCCTTATAAACCACATTCTCTTGTTGGGTAAATACTATATTTATTCTCGGAAATGCCAGAATGCTAAACCCTCTTTAAAAGGTTTTATCCCCAAAACAAAGCGAGTTTATCGGATTGAGCTTTATATTTCCAGGAAAAGAGATAAATTAGCCTTTCATTTAAAAAAATGGGAGAAGTTAATTAGAGATCTTACCAACTAATAAAAGTACCAATATTGTACATATTGGTACTTTTATTTGTATTAGGTCTTGTCTTAAGAAGCCTTTTTTCAGTGTATGTATTTTTTTTTCTTTTGTTTTTGTTTTTTGTTTTTTTTTTTAAATTGTACACTTGTAAGCTTTGCAAACTATCAATAAAAATGTTACAAAAAAAAAAAGTGGCGGATCAAGAACCCTAAAAAAATCACCAAGCAACTCGCATCGAAGGCCGACAGAGAGAGTGCGTGCAGTGAAAATCTGCTGGCCAAAAAACAGCGAAAGGCTACCCAGTTGGAACCAGAAACAAATGCCAACAGTGCGGTGTTGCATTATGTAAAGTAGGATGCTTTGACGCTTTCACCGTGAAGACACTTGAATATTGGATTATTTCATTCTCTCTAATTTCTGTTTTAGGGAATGAGATAAACCTGTAAATATAAAACAAACACTGGATATGACATTTATTTTCATTATATTTTACATTTTTAAGTAATGAACTTGAATTTTAGTCTGTTGATGCAGCAGAAGCTTGGAACTGAGATAACAGTAATGGCAGCAAATTAACATTTTCTAATGAACATGAAGTTTGGAGTGAGTTAACTCAGACAATTTTTTTCCTATGTGTATTTTAAGCTTTTCATTAAAAAGAATGTTTCAGCAATAACTTCCAAACACAGTTTGGACTGTAAAGGCCTCAAATTCTACTGAGCATGCATGTTGGGAATTTTGGTTGACTTATTGTGTGACTATTCTAATAAGCATAACAGGAATTCAGGCCCATGAGTCCCCCAGGAGTGAAAGGTTAATTATTCAATTAAACATGTTCCATGTGATCTGAGCTTTCAATAATTTATTGAGCTGTAAAAGATTTTAAATTTTGTAAGGTGTTGAGTTTGAAAACATGAGAACTGAACCATGTGATGTTAAAGCAGAAATGCACAAAACATGTTTGAAAAGCGAAACTTAATGCACACGTTTTTAAAATGAAGACTAGATTTTGCAAATTTCTTATAAAGAGTTGAAGGATCGTCCATCAAGCAAGAAAACGATGAACAAATAATGAATAGCCCCAGTTAAAATCAAGATTACACAGATAGTCGTGCAGATAGAAACAAGAACTAGCCATAAAAGAACTAATAATTATTTTATTCAATTGCAGAAACTATACACGTGATGGGAGAAGAGCCACCTCCACAAACCACTCAGGCAGGAACCTTTGCAATGAGTGTACACAAGGCACTTATTGAAATGGACATGGTTGATGAGTCTTCTTGTAACTCAATTTACATTTTCAGCCTTTTCAGGGAAATGCAGGGTTGGAAACTATTTTGGGGATGAAATGCTTTTGCTTTGCCTAGCAAAGCCCCATGCATTGTTCAACTAAGAAAGAGCAGGCAGAAAATCAACTTTGAAATGCCACAAGTTGCTGATGTTTATACCGCAAGCACGGTTGGCATTGACTAAGCTGACCAGCTTTGGTTGTTTTATGTTGCTAGTTATTCTTCACAAAATGGTACAGGTACATTTTCTGGTTTTTATTTAACCTTTCAGTTTCCAATGAATTAATTCTTGAATCAGTTTATTACAGTTAACAAGGAAAAAAGAAGCACACAATGATTAGCTTTAGGCTTGATCTGGCAAAACAACTAATCAATGGTTTTAGCCAAAGAAAAACAAAACAAAGATCTCAGCAGGATCTCAATCATCCTGTGGCTCGTGAATATGTATCCATTCATGTTGAGGGAAGAGGAAATGCATACAATGCATCAAAGCTGGGCAAAGAACACCAAAAGACATGTTTCGAGTGCAGTCTGTGCACGGTCACACTCTCCACATGTCACAATGATTACCACGTTCAAGCATATTAAGAATCTTTTATTTCTTTTGTATGCGCACACAGGAAAATTCAAAACGCATAAAACAATTGTTTGCCTTGGTACGGTTTATTTCTTTCCATAAAGGAACATTACTTTATGCTGATACGAGCCCTTTAACCCCTTGTCTACCAAGGACATATAATATGTCCCTCACTGTTTTACAGTATAAATTATTTTAGACACAGGGCGCGACAAAAGTGCTGTCCGATAGCCCGGGGCTAGTGGAATAATTCTCCGGGCTAGCATCTTTGGATCACAGGTTGCCCGATGGGCAAGCCAGGCGGCAAGCAATTTTTTTAAGGCAAATTCAGAAATAAGGATGGAGCAAATAGTTTGTGAGGGAAAGTGTCACAAAATATGTTGAGGGTAGGAAGAGAAAGTGTTTTCAATGCACTAAGACCGGGCGAAGAACACCAAAAGGATATAAAGTCAAGACGCGCTTCGAGTGTCATTTGTGCAAGGTCGCGTTCTGCATACCATGCCATGATGAATACCACGCTCGAGTATAAAATTTGTCCTTTATTTCTTTTGTGTTGACATACAATGATATTCAATGGCGTGTATCAATTGCTTTGTATTTTTGCTGTACATTTCTTTCAATAAAGAAAAGTTGTTATCCGATTCTCTGTAGATTTTTAGCTTTGAACATCTAGAGGCATTTCATGACAAATAATTAAAATGGCGGCAAATTTGAATTTTTTATCGTGTTGACACTTCAAGTTAAAGTGTATTCATATCCAGATAGCAATGTACATCTGTTTTATGGTTAACAGCAAAGCAACCATTTTACTTTACTTCTGTGGTCTTTTATTTCAATATCTTGCCTTAGAAATCTACTGCGCATTATATTTTGATTTCTATTTCAACATTACCTGTCAACCTTAATTTGCTACAGGAACGGAGGGAGTTGACCTCATCTGCATATAGTAGTGAAAGGGTTAACACAGGGTATAGAGCAAGCAGCTGTCCCTTTCAGAATTTGGTATGGGAACCTCAGAGAACTTAAGTTGATAACTGCAACTGATGTCCCTTCAATGATTCTGACTGCCACTGCTTCATTTTCAACAAGAAGAGACATTTTCAGGGCTTTCAACATTTGTTCTGGTCAAAATTTTATTTTCATTCATTTTAATTTTTTGTTTTATACAGATGCATTTTTGAATTAGATGTCTGTACTATTAAACTGTAATACTTTTAACTTTTTAGAATAAGCTTTATATGATTTCTTTAATTTAGTCCCTCACAGATTAGAGAACATATGTTCAGCAGATCCACCATCTTCCATGTAGCATTCATGTTGTAAAACCTCCACTGAAAATTCACTAAAACTAAATGCATGTACAGATAAAACCAAACATACATGTAGCACTAAATGCCATTGTCAATGCTGTCCAAGATGTTCCTGCCCACCTCACATTACTTTAATGCATCAGCCACAACTGGAGCACCCTAGCGTTCTGGGTTTGAACATGACAAAGAATGAAACATACAATTTGCTGTTCTTTTCGTGAAATAGCAGGCAAAAATTGGAACCAGTGGCTTTAGGTATACTACTATCCAGGCCCATGCTACAACCAAAAAATTCCACTGGCAACCAAAAAATACACCATTAGCAGGATAGTCAGTGTCCAACACTGGACCAATTGGGTTAATTTGAAGCAGCTAAGATTCAAAGAAGGGTGCTCATTTTCCCTCCAAGTGTCTACATTTTTTGTAATTTTTGAGTTGCCAAAAGTAACGCCCATCATCCCTGCTAACCAGCGCCAAAATTTCCACTTGAATGTTGTTGTTTTTTATACATGCCACACGATATAACTGGATTTTAATTCCATTTCATTAGCAACATCAACATAAAGTTGTCTTTTTCATGGGAGCTGCAGAGCAAACCACGTTACCTCAGAGCATGACAGTCACTTGTGAAGTAGCAGACTCTTGTTCCAGAACAGGTGAGAGACCAAGGAATTGCCCTTCATTTCAGATGCTGCTGTCATGGATTGTGGATTAATTAATATTGAAAAGATGTTTTGTTTTATTAGTCTTAGTGTACAACATGCATCACTTGTGACCAGAACTATCGTGACTGTCTAGCATTACATCCAGATGCCACATTTAGTAGTCAGATGATTGACAAGTTAAACTGTAATCAGACGTACAAGTATTGTGAAATAGATAGGTTTTAAGAGGAGACAACAACGCAAACAACACGAGGATCGCGAGGGCAGTTATTTTGTATTTTTTGTTTCATTTTCGTTATTAAACCCAAGAATTGTGTATACATCGTGAGTGCTTTTGTGTGCCGTACAACTTCGGGACAGAAGGGTGCCGGGACCAGGATGCGCCGAGAGAAAAGGAGTGAGATTTCAACACAAGGCCTTACACAAACATGGGAGACTCAGACGACGAGAAATCCGACCAAGGTGAGACAGGCATGTCACAGCAACAAAAAGATCTTGAAAAGAAAATCAAGAAAGAGATTGACAAACATAAATTCTACTTTCAATTTCAATTTCTTACACAGACCAATATTAGCATTCTAGAAAGCCCAGTGTGTCTACCTCAATAGGCAAAAGTGAGCTATGAGAGGCAACTGTCCACTACCTTGCTCCCAATATAATTAATATATAATTAATATTTCTTTCTATTTATTTAAGATGGTTATTGGACATTTAAATATCATTTTTACATTGTAAACATAAAATTTGATGGGGAGAACAGACATTATGAACCAGCACAACCTTCATGTATGACCTAATATATTTAACATCCTTGTGTGCACAAGCTTCATGTAAATGTCTTCTTAAGGTGGCTGAACACAGTTTTCGATACCTGTGTTGCATTTTCAGTTTTTCCAAAACCGTTGATTCCTGGGTCTCCAAAATTAGCATAACATAAGATAAAAAGATAGACTTCTGTATTTTGATATTTTAGTTGACGTGTGTTTTGTTGCCATGGTAACATGACTGAATATAAACACGCCATAAAAATCGGGTTTTATATATTTGCAGAAAATTTAGTCATTAGATTTTCTCCATCCCTTGCATGTAACAAACTTGTAACATTGCTCGCATGTTAACACTATTTTAATAATATTTTAACAGAGAGGTTTTCAGCTATCCTCTGTTTAAGGTTCACTGAATTATTTACAATTTTCTCTGTTAAATTTAAATTTTTTTTAAATAATTCACTTTCTTGTTTCCTTTAGTATTTTCCTGCCAAATTTTATGAAATTCTAATGAGTGGTTCTCGAGAAATGTGCGCATTTCCAAGAAAGCTGCTAAACTGATTCAATCACATTTTTTTGACCTACTACGCATGCGCTGCATTTAAGTGGGTTCTTACGATAACGACAAAAACCGGCAAAATCACTGGATTTTTTGTTTGTTAACTTTTTCTGACATTCCATACAAACAAAAGACTAAAACATATAACACATTGTGTCATTTTAAGAATAATAATATCACATGCAGGAACGGCATAGAACAAATAAATCTTCGCTTTATCGGCGTCATGTTTCATCTTCGTAATCATTGTGCGCGCGCTGCCTCGCATCAGCAATGAAGTACTGCAGAGCGCGCGCAAAAACTGTGTTCGGCCACCTTAAGTATGTTGATGCACAATTTATGGTAAGGTAGATAGTAAAAACCACAAAGCTAGAGATACAAGCTTTATAAATCTTGTGCACCATTCACATGGGAAAGGAGATTGTGCTTTTTAATTATTATTCAGCTGAAATACTACACTTTGTCATTATGGAAAAACAGTGAGAGATATTTTTGCACTGTTTCAGGCAGCGGCAAAATACTTTGTTACTTTTGTACTTGACTTGTCTTAATAGATTTTCTGATGTTCAAGTGAATACGAATTTTCCAGAGATGAAATATGTCTGCCACACTTCGTCAGTGGGGACTGGGGCCAGCTCAATTGATGTGAGCAATGTGCATGAGATGGAACTATATAAGAAATGATTATCATGTGGTAAATCATTCTAGGCCAATGCCTTGCTTAAGCTTACATTATTTTTGAGTCAAGAGGATGATATTTTAAGAATTGTTGAGTTGTCAATTGCCAGGAAAAAAAACAAGTTTGTTAGCTTCGGTGAAAATGTGGCTAGATACTTCTTTGACAGATCTCTCCCAGTGAACAGTTCCATTGCACCAAAATAAACGTAATGTTTTTGTTCATTTGTTGTCTGTGCGGTGGAGCTGAAATCTGTTTTGTGCGTTATGGCTCATATCAAAATGTACCTTTCCAAAAGTGGGAGGTGCAGTTGCAGGTGTTTTTGTTAAGTCTGGTGAATTTTTGAAAGAAGAAGATGGGAACTCTACCAGTGATTGAATGAGTGCTACAGAGTTCATATCATTATGACAAGTGATGTGTATGCAGCAGCCCTTTGTTATTTGCATCTGAAGAAGACTGTACAACATTTTTACCTTATGTTTATTACAAAATGCTTGCCAGAGCTTTTCCAGAGGCCAGAAATGCCTCTCTAGTTTATAGAAAATTCAACCCTACTTCTTTGACAAAAAAATGCATTCATACATTACATTTTTAAGCTATACACATTCCTAATATTATTAACAAAATTACAATGCAATGATCCCCACACTATTTTATTTTCATAAACAGCTTGCAAAAGTGCGTTTTGGTTGCCTGCATACCATACAGTTATTACAATGATTTACTGCAAGGCAGTTAACAGTGTTCAGTCTTCCAAAAAGGAGCATCAAAACTTAAAATTAGCTACTTGCAATTACCTGCAACAGTATGAAATTCATCAAGAATGCACAAACAGTGATGAACAAACTACGGGCCAACACCATAATTTTGTCAATAAGACAACAAAAACTCACCTTGTGGAGAACTTCTAATTTGTGGTAATTTGTTCTTTCATATTTAGAATCTTACGATTGGTGCCCAAAATATAACATCATACAACTATCTCAAGTAGCATGCAGCCCATTCTTGACCACAGGATAGATCAGAAATTCTGTCCACATCTGGAAAACAAACAGATTGCAGGATTTGGGTCATCTTGCCTGCATGTGTGCTGCTGAGAAAAAAATAGCCTTGTCAAACAACTGAAAAAAAGGATGACTTTTGACTGTAAACCAGGAATCAGTTTTAATCACCAGTGTGATTTGATTAATTACCCACAGAATTGAACAATATTTTGTGCTTGCACTAATTATGATAGCTTTGAAACATTTGAGGACAAATAACACTCAGTTTTTGCAATTGGAAACACAGGAGTTGAGTTGACTCAAATGCATAAGGATGCTTGTGTCAGCGCTTCAAGCTGGGACCATTTTGGTCGCCATGGCGAGCGGAAATAAAATTTGGCGACTAAATTTTCCACACAGGTCGCCAATTTGGCGACCAGTGTAACACAAAGGGCTGGCTAGGCATCAACATTTTTTTTTGCAGTTCAATCACTAAGCCAAACAAATTTGACCACAAAATTTTTCATTACAACTATTTCAATCGCCTTTCTCACTTATCTGTTTGAATGAAGCATACCTCATTAATTGTGTTGTTTGATGCCTTCGATCATGGAGCCGCCGATAAATTTTGCAAACCACATTTCCTTTCCATTATTTTAGTATACTGTTCAAGAATTAAACTTGCTTTGCATGTTTATCTTCCTTACATGTTTCCTTAATCTTTTATTTACTTTTCTGCATGATAATTGGAACAGTTCAACAAAAAAACTCTTCAATGCAAACGAAAATAACTACGTTGGAATTTCATTCGGCTCATAACGGTCAGCGGTATTACTTCGTGTAAGGCAACATAAGGTGTCCTGCTAAAAAAACGCTTTGCTTTTTGGCGACCAAAATTTCTCTAGTGGCGACCATTTTACAAATGGAAGTCACCAAAAGGCGACTTCTGAAAAACTTGAGCTTGGAGCACTGTGTGTGAATGGGCATTAAGGTCATTCCCCAATATTGCATTGCACATCCCTACTGCGCATAATTTTATGCATGAGCATGATAAGTGCGAGCATTAAAAAATTGAAGCTTACTTGATTCATGGCTCACCAGAGAGGTGAATTGTTATTCTCTCAAAAATGAGTATGGTGACCTATCATTTTTGCCGTTGTTTTGAATTGAGTAATAATTTTCTTTCTGTAAAATAAATACTAATTCTCCGTGTAGAATTAGAAAAACTGTTGAAAACGTGAATTTCGTCAGCAATCATGACTATAATCCTGGTGATATTATAAGGATTCATTGGGTATAAAGAGGTGCTGATGCACCTAAACCAGTATGGGTACCCCTCATTTTAAGGTCAAAATTTAAGTTCCTAAAAAAAAAATCAATCAGCAAAGTTTGGCAAAAATCTAAGTGCAGGTTCTATTTCAGTGGAATGACCTTGTTCATAATGAAAGCAGTCAGCAACCCTCCAAGTTTATTTTTTTCCTTAGTGGCCATTTGGCCGCCGACTGCTCAAGTCTGGTCACCAGGGAAAAATTTTAGTCGCTAAATTAAGCTCAAGCTTTAAATCTTTCTTCTCAATTTTAGTCGCCAGGCTGGCGACTTCTGTTTTAATTTAGTCGCCATGGCGACTTAAATGGTCTTAACTTGGAGAGTTGGTCAGTAATGGTGCCAGAAATCTGTACTGGGAGACGGGAGTTTCTCGATTCAGTACACTGCCACCCTGTCCTGTATTGTTCTGGGCAATTTCAATTGCAAGAGAAATTAATATTTAAACAAATAAACTAATGTAATGTTCACAGTCTTGAGTTGACACTCCCACACAAGGCAAACACGCAAATAATAACACATTATTTCTCATGCCAGAGCTTGATCCATGGTGAAACACATTATACACTTAAATGCATGGTTTTGAAATAAAAT
Source organism: Meandrina meandrites (assembly GCA_963693305.1). NCBI lineage: Eukaryota > Metazoa > Cnidaria > Anthozoa > Scleractinia > Meandrinidae > Meandrina > Meandrina meandrites. Next base: position 36,808,888 of record OY855903.1, on the reverse strand, counting down.
GTTTTCACTCTGTAATTTCACCTCAAAATAATCCAGTGGACTCCATTCAATCCCGACGATTCCAATCAATGAAAATCAATCACTGATTTCAATCAATATAATCAATAAAATTCAATAATAATCAATTGATTAATATTGATTAATTTACATAATCAATAAAAATCGAAAATCACTCACTGAGCCATCTAAATTTTATTGATTTCAATTGATTTCTATTGATAATCAATAGCTGATTGTGCAACATGAGCTGGATTTCTTAATAAGATATTTCTGATTGACTGAACTATTTAGAATTGAGAAATAGAAAAAATAAAAAAATTATATTAGGCAAGTTCGAGTAACACTATTATTACTTTCATATCAACAAACATTCGATTATAACAGGAAATGGTGTGCATGTTTGAAGTAGTTGTCAATACAGCAAAGATAATAAATAGTTACTGTTAAATTACTGTTGTCTCGGTGGTACTTTACTTATTATCGAATATCAGAACATTTTAACTTAACTGGTTGTATTTTCTTAACCGTGAGATTAATTAAAAACAATAAGAAAAGAGATTACAATTTTCAATAGAAATCAATGAAAATCGAAAATCACTCAACATTGCAGCTTTGATTTTTATTGATTTTCAATATCAATCAATTGATTACAATTGATTTTAATTGATTACTATTGATTATATTGATTATTGATTCTCATTGATTGGAATCGTCTGGATTCAATCGAAATGCAAAGGAAACTTATGCAGAGAAAAAAGAAGTTCGTCTTGTTAAAATTTGTTCTGATAGTTTGGCTTGCATTGGAAAGCGAAGGGCGATAACTTCTGTTTACTTGCTTCGTGACGACGAGTTATGTGAAGTTAGCACGTGCTAATTCGACCAAACTGGAAAATATTTCCACATTATGAGGTTAAACGGAAAGGACAAAATGAACACTCGCTTATTGTTCCCACCGAGTGAGCTGTCAAAACAGCAAATGCTCGCGAGTCAACTAAGTGCAGTTCATAAGCAAAAAAAAAAAAAAGACAAACAGCTAAAATGTCGCGATTTTTTTTTCGTCTAGGCAGGAAAACAACTTCAGAATTATCAAGAAAATAATAAAGAAAAAACGGTTGCCGAAAAAAAGTCAGTCCATACTAAAATAGCGACTCGCTCGCTGAGAAGTCAACCTGGAAGTCAAAACATTGCTCATTTACACGTCATGTACAATTCACGTGTAGGCGAATAAACCGGCTAACAAAACACCACAGTTAAAGAAAAACAACAATGGTCTTACTAATAGTCTCAATATGACATTGCATGCAGTACTGAAGCAGGGCATAAAATAGAAAGCATTCAACTTACCTCAACTAATGGAACACCTTTCGCATCCTCTCAATGCAAGTGAATCTCACGTTTCTCGACTGATGTTGTTCCCGTTCGAATCACTAGTACCCAGGGTACACGCATTCTTTTACGACACACGTCACGCAAAGAAGCGGGAAAGAAAAGCGTGACATCAGGGCGGAGACGCTTCTCCACTAGCCCTATAGCGCGTTGCCATCAACCAGAGCCTGCTCGCAAGCTACGAAAAGAAAGGAAGATCAAGGTTTCACTCCATAAGCGGGGCGCAATGCACGTAGAAGCAATAACGTTTCATTATGACTTTCAGGAAGTTTGTTAAAAAAAAAAATAAAAATAGAGTTGGATAAAAGGATAGGAGACAGTGAGTCAGACGTAGCCTGCGAGCAAGCTCTCTTTGGGGGCAAGGCGCTAGCGGCGAAGCCGTTTCAAACGCCTTCTAGAGTTAAGAACGCCTGGTCGCAGGTTATCTTAAGGTGGGGGTACACCCGATTTTGAGTGAAATTTTAGAAGGTTTAAGGAAAGGATAGAATAAAGAAAATTATTTTTGAAACACCAGCAGACAGTTAACCCCCACGCAAGAGCACCCCAGGTTGTCAGGGGCTGTTTGGGTGTCCATATACTAATTTTTAACTTCAAATTCTAATTTTAAAATCACATTAAATCTTCAATATTTCTTATTTTTTCAAATTTTACTAATCCTTTGAGAAAAACTATCTCTTCCCAAACGTCCCAAAAAATACAAAACACCGCAAAACATAGCTTTGTGAAATGAGCATAGAGTTTCTGGATTACTTGAAACGCAGACGAGATATTCGCATTAAACCAAGTTTAGCGGTAAAAAAAAAGCTTCAGGTGTACCTCCGCCTTAAAAAGTTTACACTTCGGCCTTTTGTAATAAAATAGAAAAGACTTTTCTGTATCCCGGTCTGTATAAGTGCTTTCTAACTGTCCTAGAGAGTTTTGTCAGGGCCGGTTGAGATGAAAATTTTGCCTCCACTACACATCCGAACACACATAACAATGATTAATTTGGGTACGTTGGCAAGGCAAGCCATCGTACAGTTTATTCCACCTTAACATATAATACAAGCTATGAATATTAGCTGGACATGAAAACCCCTAAAACCAACAAGTGGAGAAAACGGGGAACGTCTACCCCCGACAAAGGCAGTGGTGCAACCTTTGGAGTTTTAGGGTATCTTAATTTAACATACTGTAGAAAAGTAAAGTTTCAAAATGTGACACCTTACGGCGATAAAATAATAACAGCAGAACTAAACAAACAAATCAAGGCGAAAACCTACATCCTTGGATTGCAAATAATAAGAAAATCTTAACCTGTACACAACAAGGGCTTGCTGTACTCGTAGAATGTCCCACCTCACCAATGTCCTGCCTGGATAGCCCGAGGTTATTTGGTCGAAACGTCTTTGTTTGCAACGTTAAAACAAGTCAGTGTCAAGCATAATTTTATATTCTGATGTTCTTACTTTTGTTGGGTTGGCTTAACTGCAGAATACTCCGGGTTGGCTTAACTGCAGAACTCCGGGAACTTGCTCTTGGCTTAACTGCAGAATACCCCGCCACTTCAAAGCTACCTCTAAAATAGTGGCTACGCAGCTACCAACCTCCGTAGCCGCGTAGCCACGTAACCACGTAGCCACGTAGCCGCGTAGACGCGTAGCCACGTAGCCAGGAATATACCTCGTTCTTTAATCCATGAGCCACGTAGCCGCGTAGCCACATAGCCATGTAGCCATGAATATACCTCGTTCTTTAATCCACGTAGCCAGGTAGCCGCTGTTACTGGGGTATTAGGGAGTTTAAGAAACCACGACGGCGACGCCGAGGACAACGTCGATTAAATAAAAGTGGGTCCGCAATGCGTACATATGTGGACTTTCATTTGTTTTTGATAATGAATGATTGAATGAGCCAATGTACAGTATCGGTTAGACCTTTTCAAAGTCGTTTCCTTCTCGTTTCCAGTTTGGCAGGAGTCCCCGGCGCTCTCGCGCTCTGTGAGCTGGACTGTAGGCAAGACTAAGCAATTATGAGCTGGCAGTCACTTGAAACTAAAGATAATAAAAAAACTTATCAATCAAGTTTTCTTATGATCGTGAAAGGAAAACTTCCTTTTCGTTTTGAGGAACACACCTTGCAATTTACCTTGAAGATCGCCTTAAACATTGAAATGCAGTCCAATTTATTTAAACTGTGTCAGAGAAGCGGAAAACCTGGGACAAGACCCGACAGTATCTCTATATGGTTACATGAGAAGGACGGGGATGTTCGTCGGAAAATTTGATCTACTATTCTACTCTCGTGAAGGATAACATTTCACACAATACAGCAAGGTTGATACTAGGTGAAAAAGTAGAAACTTTTCGGGACCGCAAAGTCATTTTTAGTTATCTGTGTCTTAAAAACAGAGAAGTGTTAGGCCTGAAACTTTGTTTGAAGAGAACTTCTTTTCACATTAAAAATATATCACGGAATTAAACAGCTCTATAATCATAAGGTTTGAGATTTTGCTATTTGCTGTTTTGAGTTTTACTTTTCCCGTAAAGGATGGCAATCTGGGCGTGGCTCAACTTTTTTTAGACCCCCACCATTTAAAAACACAGAGAACACAGACATTTAAAAACACAGTCACTTTAAATGAATTAAAACATTGACAATCTGTCATTAAAACCAAAAGAAGATGTCTGTTGGAAATCGAAATCCGTAATTTACACCTAAGGGACACGATGAACATATCCGTTCCATTCATATTTGCAGTCTCTTGGCAGGGGGGGAGGGGGGGGGTCACGGGAAATGGACAAATTAGGTCTTTAAATGGAAATAAGGACAAGAAAATTATTTATTAAGAACAAAAACAAAATCTTACCACTAGAAATCGGGGATACTGATTTCAGTCCATTCATAAAGAAATATTTTGCGAAGTATGTAGATTGTCTTCGTTTGCCTGACATTTCATCTGAACGCTTGTGTAAACAACAGCTAAACTCATCAATTAACTCATTTTCTTTCATTGCGTTGTTTTCATATACAACTTTTCCGGAATGGCTTTTATCGCCTTTTAGCAAGATTTCACTAATAATCTCTTGATACAAGAAGGCAGATGAATACTTTTTTCAACCTAAAATTATCATCGTCACTTAATTAATTTTCGAGTGGAGTCGGCGATTTGCGAACGATACATTTTCAATCAGTAATTTAGTTTTCGCACGGTTTCAATACATACATTTTTCGGTTCAAAATAAGTTTTATGCTATTCACACTAACTTTTTACCAACAGTTTTGAATTCGACATCAGTCAGATTGCGTTATTCAAATTTAACTTGCGAGAAATCCAAGAAAATAATAATTGCGGGAAAGCCCCGGGAAAACAACTTGATTAGTGAACTGGTTTTGTTTTGACTCGTTGTGTATCCATTCTTCCATTCTAAAGATTCTGTGTCGCAAAGCTGAAACAAAACAACAAATATCCAGATATCTGCTAATTAATGCTTTTCAACGATTTTCAATTATATGCGAATCAAGCGAACACAGCAACTGACGTCCAGTCGAACACAACAGACAGCGCGAAGTGTGAAAAATAGCGTGACCTTTGCACGCAGTTCAGTTGAACGCCGTGCAAATATGAAAGCCGCCACCACTTTTTTTCTTTTGATGTGCACGTATACCACTGGCATCTTTGACGCTGCTCGTTGATGTACTGCACTTGACAAATTTTAGGTTTCGATTAATGAAATTCAAGTATTTAGCTTGTGTGATGCTTTCTTTGTGACGTCTCGCCAATTTTACATTGACTCTTGGCTCCAAAACTTCGGATTCTCCGAACACCCTCGAAAGCTTCCGAAAGGGCTGAGACGAGTTATCACGGAAAGTGCCGTCCCAATCGGGAAAACTGCACGATCACAATATGTGGATTTTCACACTTCGTGTCAAAGTCCACATAAAAATGAATTATATTTTAGCTACGAATATCGCGATACTCGAAAGTCATTTACTTTGTTTCTCTCTGTCAAAACTATCTCAAAACTAAATCTGGAACACAGCGATTAATTCGAAATAGAAATTTAGAAAGTTGGCTGTCGTGGTTCACGTTCTCCAGGCAACGCAGAATTCGGTCATTTCACGTTGTTATTTTGCAGAGGACGGCAAAGAAATGTACCAAGAATTAAAACGCACGTGTACAGCCATTGTTCTACTCATTAAACCTTTTGATTAGCGACGTTGCCGTTGCCGTTGCCGTTGTCGTTGCCGTTGTGGTTTTCTTAAACTCTCTAATATTGCTTCGAAGTGGCGGGGTATTCTGCAGTTACTCCCATAATGAAAAGTGTCGGCCCGATTCATTCTAATTCCAGTTCTGATTTGCCTTGGTAAGTAATCTCCCTTGGTCTTTTTTTTTCTTCAGGCGTAGCCAACGTTTGTTTACTTTTATCCCAGCTGCTGTTTACCGACCTTCAAATAAAAATAATATTGTACTTTAATGATCATCGATATGGAAGAAATTGTGCTGACTTCCCGCTTGCTGCGAAGAAATGCTATCGGGAAAAAATAACGGGAAACTTAAAATGTCAAGATATTATAAGATATGAAAGGTAATATACACCAAATGGTCTCCTGGGTTGTATAACGTCGAGATCTGTAGCTAACGCGAATACTTTTTGAAGATATGTTTTGATATGGTCCGGCTTTCAGACTAAAACACACCACCCAACAAAGTAGTTTCAGTTCCCGCTGCATTTTGTAGCCAAAAACCCCTACCCTATCCCAGACCTGAGCTATTTCAAGAAGCAGTATCACCATCGTAGTCCGACATACGCTAGCTGAAAAAAAAATATATGACAACATATTCAAAGTTTTATTTATGCCGGTTCAGTGTTTTCGCTTTCCAGTTTCAATTCCCATTCTAGAATGAAGTTTCCATACACTGGTCAGTTTTTCATAAAATGCAGATACCCTATTCCAGACGCGTGGTTGTCAGGAATTCAATGTTGTGCTGGGTGCTAAGCTCGAGACAGGAAATCCCAGAGCTCAAAATTGTCCAGATATTCATTTAATTGCGTTCATGTTAGACAGCCTTAGAAGTTTTAAGGTGGCTCGACTGGGTTTTTTAGGGGCAACACCGCTCAAGTTTGAGAACTAACCAGACTGTCATTAACAATGCCATCGAAAAACGATCACCGCAGCTGAATTAGGTAAAGATGAAAATTTGTTATGACCAGTGTTATTTTGACATCGGAGTTGTCATAACAACGTAATGACGTCATCACGTTTATCAATTTCGTTCGTATTGCTCGGCACCAGGAGATTTTTTCGGAAATCGCTCAAGGGAGCATGTACCTCCTATACCTGCCTCAATATTGGCAAAGTTTGCACAAATTATGTGAGAGCGTTATCGAAATTTTTGGGGATGAAGTTTCGAGGGTCATAAATACAGTAAAAAACATACTATTGAGATAATAGGGTAATATCTGAAGAACACGACGCGCTTTGGGAATGCAGTTTCATCTCATAGTAGTTTGATGCCATTTAAAATTGTGTATACAAAATTATGGGGATCGCCATGACCGATTGCGAAAAAAACGGATTTGATGAGCGTGCATTCGGGTGCTCTTGTTGCCACTTTTGTAAATAATTTGGTCTACACCTACAAATGTGATAGTTATTTGGAAACCGCTCGATGAATTTTTTTAAAAACTTGTCAATCTCGAGGTTTGTCATCAGTTTATATGGCCTGCAAGTTTCAAGGTCATTGAAAACACGTAAGGCAATAAAATCAGGGCTCCAATGTACTACTTTTTTCTCCCAGATTTTGTGTTTACAAGTGAGTGTCCTCATTATTCACGGGCATTGTATTCAACTTTCATTTTCACGTGCACAACTCAGCAAAAAATTAATTTGCATTTTATCAGTGAGTTTAGACCTTTTTCCTGATCTGTTGTTCTACACAAAAATAGCTTTTCGTTTCCTGGAGAAAGGGACCCTCGGCATTGCTGTATTACAGTCTAATGGCGTAACAAATATTATTACAGTTTTCAAGTCATATAAGCATGTTTCCCGAACATTTTTAGAAAGCAATTGAGCGTTCTGTTTAATGCAAATGAATTTTTTGCTGAGTTGTGCACGTGGATATGAAAGTAAAAAACAATACACGTGAATAATGAGGACACTCACTTGTAAACACAAAATCTGCGAGAGAAAAGTAGTAATTGGAGCCCCGATTTTATTGTCTTAAATGTTTTCAATGACCTTGAAACTTGCAGGCCATATACACTGATGACAAACCTCGAGATTGACAAGTTTTTAAAAAAATTCATCGAGCGGTTTCCAAATAATTATCACATTTGTAGGTGTAGACCAAATTATTTACAAAAGTGGCAACAAGAGCACCTGAATGCACGCTCATCAAATCCGTTTTTTTCGCAATCGGTCGTGGCGATCCCCATAATTTTGTATACACAATTTTAAATGGCATCAACCTACTATGAGATGAAACTGCATCCCCAAAGCGCGTGGTTTTCTTCAGATATTACCCTATTATCTCAATGGTATGTTTTTTACTGTATTTATAACCCTCGAAACTTCATCCCCAAAAATTTCGATAACGCTCTCACACAATTTGTTCAAACTTTGCCAATATTGAGGCAGGTATAGGAGGTACATGCTCCCTTGAGCGATTTCCGAAAAAATCTCCTGGTGCCGAGCAATACGAACGAAATTGATAAACGTGATGACGTCATTACGTTGCTATGACAACTCCGATGTCAAAATAACACTGGGCATAACAAATTTTCTTCTTTACCTAATTCAGCTGTGGTGATCGTTTTTCGATGGCATTGTTAATGACAGTCTGGTTAGTTCTCAAACTTGAGCGGTGTTGCCCCTAAAAAACCCAGTCGAGCCACCTTAATGTCCATGATATCCAGGGATTGTGTAGTGCATTGATCAATTGCAGCTATGAAATTTTTTTAGGAAAATTTATCCACGAATTTTGAAAAAATCGCTTTTTTGGTGTAAGTAGCCTTAAAAATTGTCACAAACCTCAACATTGAGTTTCACCCTGATTCATATATTTCCATGATTTTCGAAATCGCGTAAGTGTACCTGCGTCTAGCGATTGGATAAAGTATACGGATATACGGGACATTTGTTCAAATGATGAGTGCTAAAAATTTTCCGAAAACATCCAAGAGGTACCAAATGTGAAGTCTTAGCTTATTTTAAGCATAAATTATGCCCTTTCCATAAACATTTCAAAATTCCTCTTATCGATTTTTATGAAACTCCGCTCAGCAGAAGGCAAACACCCAAGGTAAAGTAGCGTAAAGGTGGTGGCAAACGAGGACACAATGTTGCGGACACATTGTGGCGGACTCAAATGTTTCCCTTTTTGTCCAGGCGGGCAACGTTTGTTGCGCACACAAAATTTGTGTCCGAGACACAAAAAAGTTTCCGACTTCTTTCAGAAACATTTTGCGTCCGCAACAAATGTTTCCTCGTTTGCTCGCCCAAGAAAAAATCATGAGCAACAATGTGTCCGCCAATGTTTGCTCGTTTCCACCACCTTAAAGCATTTCCAGAGAAAATACGGATACGGGCAAAGATTCGATTTAGAGCTAAAACAATCAAACAATTGTGAAGACATTATCACGTGATATTCATTCCGATCACCAAAAAATGATATCATCTTGTGGTTCAGTCTGTATGTAATCAATGTGATATAATTGATGTGTAACAGGAATCAAGCTGTTTAGGAATTAAAGGATCAAAGTTGGAAGGTGCAGGTCGAGCCACCCAAAGCATCGGAGTATTTAGTACTCTTGTACTTGTTGCGCACACTGTAAATAAGCAAACAAATAATACAAATAGAACATAAATTTGTTCAAATTCCCGCCACTGGCAGGACGCTAGCCAGTCGGCTATTTACAAAGCGTGCAGGAGTTGAATTTGGAACCATCGGACACAAATCCATCTAGTGACAGTGAGGACGATTTAAACTTCTCAAACTCATTAATAATTCATTAAGTTAACTTCCAATCACGAGATGTATACCACACCACGTGCATGCATTTGGATACCCAATGAAAAACAGTATACCAATCTCCAGTGAGGGTGGTATATACCACTAAATTATGCACATCGACAACTTGTACAACATCAATAAATATTTATTAGTCCGTAGTATCCTTGAAATTTTTTAACAAAACAACTCATGAAATTGGAAATAGTGCTAACAACAATTCCTTAAATACAGGTAGCGTCGGATACTGAAAATTATTACATAAATTGTTTTTGGTGGATATAACTCTTCCTTCTTTTTGCTCTGCTTCAATGAAAAGTTTGCTTTGCCAACAATTCAGAGAGTCGAACGCTTCGAAACCTAACGCAAATTGTAATCTCTAAACAGGCCATCTGAAAGAATGGAAATTTTTCTCCACCCGACTTCTTCAACATTGTTTAAAAACGTTAACGCGTATTTGTTTTTATACCTTGTTGACGGGGCATACGGCTTTCATTTGTTTCTCGGTGTTTGGATACCCCGATGAAACACTCGCTCTCGTTTTGGAAATAGTACCAGGAACCTCCGGATTACAAGTCCAGCGCCCTAACCACTAGGCCACGCTGCCTCCGACAATATCATTGGACACTACTGAACTTATTACCACGAAGATTGGCTCCTCTCGGTTTCAAGGTAAAATTTCACCCATCGTCTCTTTGTGACCGCGATGTACGAAACGTTAAAGCTATAACTGATACATGCTCCAGACAAATCATCCAGTCTACCGTCCGCTACACGAGAATAAAACGTGATTCTTCTTCCGGTAGTTTTACCCAATACCACAATAAGTTAGAACGAGTTTCCTCAGAGTATGATTTTCATCGCATTCGACGCTCTACCCATTACCTCAATTCTAAGTATTACAACAAAAATCAAATCCATTAAGAAAGAGAAATCGGCTTCCTTGAGGGAAGCGAAACGTCAAGAAGAATGTTACAATAATAATCCCTCAGATCCTGGCGATCGTGATAACAATCCTTCCGACGCCGACAGTCGTCTGAGCAAACTCTTTGTTACCATATCACCTGACATGCTGAAAATCGGCTGTTAGTAAAAGACTTAGTTTAGTCCGGCGGCTTTTAGCTTCTTAATTGTGCGATTTTTGATATAAGCACCAAACTTTGCAGGATTAAAAGCATTCACATACTTATCAAGCATACTTATAAATTCTCGATATAGTGCCAACGGCACTTTGCTATGTTCAGTTAGTAAACAGCAATGAATTTTTGAGCCAAGAGACCCCTCCCCATGGAGTACTTCTTCTTGCGCTTTTATACACCTTTTATTGTAGATTTTATTTAAAAAGTGCAGATACGAATACTTTAAAATAGGTGTTAAACATACTAGCCGAAAGCACCTTGTTATTATTAACTCGATTACTGATTAGCTTAATAGAATAATAGTTTTCGTTTTGATCTTAGCTACGAACCTAGCTACAATGTTTACCTAAATTTCTATTGGTTTTGTGATCGGACCTTTTAGCGTCACCACGCTCATATAAAAGCCGAGTTTAACTTCACTTAAAATCAGAATTTCGCAAGACAAGTGGGACCGATATGTAAGTAACTTTCTTATTTTGTTTTAGTTTTTAATTGAAAGATGATCGGTCGAAAGTACATGAATGGATGTTATTGTACAGTACAAGTGTAATTGATTTATAATCGCAAAAAGGAGTAAATTAGATCAAACACTTGAAGATCACAGAGTGAACGCCCACTTTTTAGGCTAGAGACTCGAGAACCTTGGGCTGTTAATCGGCCAAATATCTATCTCGTAATTATTTGATTGAATATCGCTTATATGCAGTTTTAAGTAATTTTTACTAGTTTGTTTATGTTAATTTTTGCCGCGTTATCATCGTAAAAGCACTTAGTTTTGTTTTGCGTTTCGACTGTGTTACGTAACATTCTAACTAAATTGATTAAAGATTCGTTATATTGTTAATTTCAGTTTACGATCGTCATAATTTTGAAGTATTAAATCACCGTTAACGGTCAACTTTGGTTTTCCATGGTTATTTGCCCTCGAAGACAACCTGAAAAATAGTCTCAGACACCTCGCCCCTTGACACCCCTTAAAGCGACTCCCCTGGAAGTTTGTTTGACTAGATTCTTTTGGCTCAGTCGCTGCAAGCCCCACAATAGGGTTACAATTGTTTTGCTTTTACCATTGTCTTTTATACCATTAATTTACTAGCAAATTACTAGGAAAAAAATGTTTTTGTTCCCCGCCCTCTGCACTCCCCCCCCCCCCCCCCCCCAGTAAGTCACTACCTCTCTGGAACCTCTATTTTCATTCGCCCGCTGTAAACACTACCTCTATTGTTATTCAGGGCTACGGGCATTCTTATGACCTGTTATCTATTGTTTTATGAACCAATGAAGTTACTCGTTCCGAGAGGTAGTGGGCGACTCCCCCCCCCCCCCCCCCTCCCTTCTTCGCGTCTGTCGCTTTGAGGTTGCGTCCAGGTCTCTCGCGATTCATTCCCCGATCCCAGCGTTTGCCGTTCGCTAACAGAAGAAAAATACGAAAATATAGAGGGCTGTGAACAGTCTAAATCATAGCATTTGATTCTACATTTTGTACGAGCAACTTGGTATCACTGCCTCACAAAATAGTATTTGTCTGTAAACCAGGATAAGAAAACATTTCACGAAATTTTATTGATTTTTTTCCATACAAGTCATACAAGTATTAAGTACAAGCTTTGCATTTAATAAGCAAAGTAGGATTGCCTTAAATTCGTTTAATAGCAAATGATGCATGAAGCAGATTTTCTTCAAAAATTGTGCATATGGCTGGAATAATAAAAAAATGATTGCACAGGCAATGGGCACCTAAAAGATTCTTGCAAGCTAAAAATCCCCCTCCCCTCCCAGGGTACAAGAGTATAAGCACAAACTGGACAGCAGTTTGCTCAAACCCGCTCCAACTTACGGGAGAAAATAAGATGCGAAAGAACAATTGCCTAGCAGCAAAAATGTTTGAATACAGCGAAACCAAAATAAAAATTGCCCAACTGGATCCAACAGCCCAATGCTAAGAGATCACGTACATTCCGCGGTGAAAGTTGTAGCACTGCACTTAATTCAAAACAAGCCTAAAGGTACGGTAATACGGGCAAAATTGTTGCATTGCAAGTCGAAGGAGTTGTTGCCCGTTTTTTCTACCGCGTGCTCAACTTACCTCGCAACAAATTTCAGTGTTGCAGGGTGCAGCAACATGTCCACAAAGTAGAACCGAGTTCTGCCTATTGTAGCATCCTTTTTTTTCAACTTGCCACACTGAAATTTGTTGCAAGACAAGTTGAGTACGCGGTAGTAATACGAGAGGATGATGAGAACAATGTCTGTTCATCTGCTACCTTTAAGCGAGGTTTGGGTTTTGAGTTCTCGTCCATTGTTATAGGCCGAGAAGCTTCTAGTTGTAGGTTCTGGGGTCCAACAACGCCAAACTTGAAAGAGGGGGTCACGGAAGGTCTCGTAATAAAATTGGCAGTGAAAGCGGCTGGAGTTGTGGTAAGTCCCGTTGGTCCAAGTAGTGATCGCAGCAGAGACCGACAAACTTTCCTCGAAACTGAGCGTCCAAGGGGCGTCTTGGAAGAAGGACCGAACAGGACCGTCGGAATCGCACATTGTGGTAATTCGGAGGAGTTCAGGCGCCAACTGTTCCCGCTCTGGTTGCTTTGACGATGATACACGTACATCATTTGGCGGATAAGAGTAATTGGGTTTGTGGAATCGAAGCGCCGTACTTGACAAATAGTAGCGCAGCGAATTTTTTCGATTATGACCTTCTAAAAAATACACCACATCGGAGTCTGAAATGTGTTTCCTGTCAGCTGTTTTGCACAGTTGTGTAGCAGCTCTCGTAAGCTTGTAATTCTACTGGTCCCCTAGTGTAGCAGCTGCTATTGTTTTGGGGGCTAGGGGCATTGTTCCTGTTGTTTGTTCTATTGTTCTCTCAGCCACTCATGTGAGACCTTACGAGAGCTGCTACATGACCCGTTTTGCACACCTGTTGTAATTTGACTTATTTGGCTTACAAACTACCTCCCAGTTGTTGTATATAACCCAAAAGTATACGTTATGCAATACCCGTTCAAACTTAAGTCAAGAAACCAAATTCTCTCAAGTCTCTGTACCATCGATGAAGTTGTATTTACCCTGCTCTTTTCCTTTTTTTATACGGGGAAAATGCACTGATGGAGTGAACCAGGGTGCTAAGTTAGTAACCTGCGAACGGTACCCGGAGATTTCGCTCCATAGGGAGTTCGCAACCAAGGAGTTCGCCCAAACGAGTATACCTAATTAGAGAGGTTAAGCATGACGTTCATTTTTCCCGCGAACGGCAAAAATTCTACTTCTGCCGTCTGCCGTTTGACGATTGTGTGCGGAAATGGGTAGTCTTGTGTTTGTCATAAATGTGTGATTTTTTTCCTATTTTCCTGAGTGATTCATTTTAGAATTCGATATAAAGGTAACAAAATGAAAGGCAAGCTCGCGTTTGCCGTTTGCCGTTTTACGGCATGCTTAATCTCCCTATTATTATAGTCATGAGCCCGGCCGGCAACAATTATTTATACCTCGTTCTTTAATTCATGAACCCAAACAAATATACCTCATTGGATTTTAATAGATGAGGCAAAACAAGTAAACTGGTTAGTGACGAACTCGTTATCTTGGAGCGAACCCGTATTAGGTGGGGGGAACTCATTAGTTGCGAACTCGTGATGGAGCGAAACCTGTGTAATTCCCCGCGAACACAACGCGTGAGCCATAATATCGAGGCTGATTCACTTGATCCCACAGTCTAATCTAACGCGAGTCTGGCGAAACGACACGTCTCCCACTACGGTATATAATCCCAGGTAGTGAGCATTATAAAGTAGGGGATTTATTGACGTTTTTCATTTTTAAAAAGGGAGGAACTGAACTTAAATTAAGGCTTCGTCGCTCGTTTTCGTGCCTTCATCCTCTTTTGAACAAATGGAACAAATATAATAACAGAAATGCTACGAAAAGGAAAAGGAAATATAAGAATGTACACGGTAAATAAGAAATTAGAAATGAAGATTTTTAACGATAATAACAATAATAACAATAGATAAAAAGAACGAAAAAAACATTACATTTTATCTTCCTTTTTCTTACCTAGAAGTTTGAGAGTGTGACTCTCGAGATATACTTCTCCTTCTTTTTGTACACTGCCACGATTAGAGGGAATTGCATTTGAGTGGAGTAAGTGTAATGTCTTCAGTTAACTGATGGTTACCGAGGAAATCTTGACACTGTACTGAAGTTTACTGGGCTTCTTTTTAATTGGAAACACATAGAAATACATATATCTTATTAGACATTTTAGTGTGTAGTATCGCTGCAAATTTTTACTCGTCATTTGTATTTTGACTCGCCCTTCGGGCTCGCCAAAAAACTGCATGACTCGTAAAAACATACAGCGATACTACACACTAAAATGTCTAATAAGAGATTTATCATCCAACGTTTTCGTTTCCCCCAAATTCTGACTTGCTAAGGTTTTTAATCTCTCGTGCGTTCGGGGAAATGAGACGGGTAAAAATATCGCTTGATATTTGTACTCATTTCGCGCGTTATTTGTACTCTACGAAGCAGTGTTGAATAATAAAATACAGTAATTCAAGAACAGTTAAATAAAAGTAAAACAATAGTAATAATAATAAATAAAAACGCTTACTGGGCTTGGATATGTAGGATGGGTTGTTAACTGGTCTCCCGGACTGGTCGGCGGTGATCTTTACAACCGTCTTTCAGTCGTTGAATCGTTTGCACTGCTCGATATATTGTATATTGCGCCAAGCAGATAATGCTATCAGAATTGTATTCGCTGTTATGGGTGATATGCCTAGTATTTAAAACCAAATTGATTGCAAGGCTGGTACTACGGCAAAAGGGCAAAATTTATTGGCCAATATTTCAACTAGCAGAGCTAGTCTTCTTCAGGGCCAGTACAATGTGAAACTAACGGCTCTAAAATTTGAATAGGGATATACATACAATGGCAGTTAATGTTTAACTACATGTAGATGTAATGAAATA
The DNA here is from genome assembly GCA_963693305.1 of Meandrina meandrites. Lineage (NCBI taxonomy): Eukaryota > Metazoa > Cnidaria > Anthozoa > Scleractinia > Meandrinidae > Meandrina > Meandrina meandrites. Next base: position 36,793,393 of record OY855903.1, on the reverse strand, counting down.
AGATACATAACTATTTACAACGCTGAAAAATGTAAAAAATACCAGAATAGCCAAAACAAAATATAAGAAAAACGGGAATAACATGCAAATATATAAAAGATGAAAATAAAAATGAAAATAAAATAAAATAAGTTGACTAGTTAATGTTCATTCCGTCGATTGATGCCATGTGGTGTGAGTGTTTGACCTTTTTTTCGACTATTTTGCTTGCAACAAGGAAAATGGTAAGAATTGGGATCATTGGGTTGGCACTCTCTGACCCACATTTTTGTATACTCTCAGGGGACTGTTTTAATTTGTCAAGGGAATACTTTTCGCTGTGGGCGATAAAAACGTCACTGGATAGGAATGCGTCAGCACTTCTCGATCCCGAAGTTATTTTGACGCGTCGCTCGTCATTTAACCTGTCTAGCCTTTTGGAAACTACAGGTAGGTATTTTTCAAAAATCTGTGCTGTTCATCGATTGAGTCGCTTAGTTTTGCATGCTTAAAAGCTGCTGCGAATCTTCATTGTCAGATGATATTGGCCAATGCTATTTTCTATTGTTACAAGTCTATTGTTTGTCGTCTTCATTGAAAGAAGTATTTTTAGCTCGTCACGCAATCTTTCGTTTTGAACACAATTCACGGACTTGATCACGACTTAATGCAACTTCTCAAGACTTCAGACAGGAAAATGGTAATGTACAATATTGCTTCGAACTTAAATGGAACTTAACTGGAAGTTTTAGAAGGATCGGTAAAGCCACTTAGTAAAAAATTAACTGCAAAAAGCTGTCGAGGTAAAATTAAACTTGCGCTTTAGCGTGAATAATGAAGGATCTCACGGCTTCAAAAATATGCAGAATCTTGAAGCTTCGATACATTAGTAGCTACATCTTGAAATGAGAATTAATCTAAAACAAAACTTCCTTCAAGTTTCTTTCATTTGCCCAGTTAACGTTTGGAATTTTAGGCTTCTGAAGCGTATTGATTTGGAAAGCACATAGTGACATCTGATATGCAGCGTGCGGCCGACTTACCATCGCGTTGTTGTTTATTTAATAATTGTGTTCAGTTTACGACCTTTTACATGCAAAGATTCACTACAGTACTTTGGAAAATGCAAACAAGTATTTTTTTTGTTATTAGTTATAGTGATGGATAGCATAAAAAGCAATGTGAGTGTTTATTTTGTGGAAGGAATTCAGTAGTTTTCCGCTATCTCACGGCACTATGATTCGCAAATTATTATCCCCAATTACCGCTTTTCTGTACCAAGATAATACCGCTGGTGGTTAAATAAATGTCAGTGACAGTTGTACAGAATGAAAGCCTACCTTTCACCAGAGTGTTTCGAACTAGCGTCATATTTTGTAGAAAGAGTTCGTGTTTTTGTGAGTTGTTAAAATGACGCGCGGAGGTGAAGAAATTTTTTTCACCGTCTTCAAGTTTGGTTTGGGATCAATTTATCAAGGTTGATAATTAACATTTCAAATCATGAATTGGTCTTTCAGCGTGTCTAGTTGTAATAAAAGTTTACTTCAGAAAGGAATTATTTGTCTGAATTTAGTACGCACATGGTATATTTTTTCCACTCGCACGTTTATGTTAAATGCCGTTAAAGAGCCAGGAATGTTTGAGGGGGTGGGTGCGCCCTAATAAAAGCCTTCTAGACTGGGAGTCAATGGGTTAATGCATCGCAAATCGCTTTCAATAGTAACATTTCCCCAACGCATACTCTATATGCAAAATAGGCGAATCTCGAAGAGATCGTTGATCTATAAAATAGGCTTCTCTAGCTTTTCCACGAGAAGCATTGTTCGTTGGTTGAAGTTCGAGAGGAATGAGTTTCATGTCTTTAATAGAGTGATCCGGCAGGTTGAAACGTGTAGGTACTGCTCTGTAGCGTTAGCGTGACTAGGGTTATTTGTGGCTTGTCTGTGTTCGGTGAATCGTTCACGAAGTGTACGCTTAGTCTCCCCTATGTATTGTTTCTTACATTTCTGACATTCTATCATGTACGTTAAGTTTGTGGATTTGCAATTTATATGTTGCTTGATTTCCCGTACCTCTCCCGTGTTGCTGAATGTGTACGTTGTTCTACCATCTTCTATGTGGGGGCAGGTGAGACATCCGTGTTTGGAGTTGCAGCGGAAAGTGCCATGTGGTTGGTTGGTTGCAGGGTTTGCTGGATTTTTGAGTTTTGCCCGAACTAATAGGTCTCGGAGATTTGGTGAACGCCGATAAGCCACAACAGGTGTTTCTTTGTAGATTTTTTGTAAGCGTGCTGTTGAATTGAGAATGGGTTGTTTCTTCTGCAGTATTTTGTTGATGTTAGGTAAGGCTGGGTTATAGGTGATTGTGAATGGGACTCTGCTGGGTTTTTTGATTTCATGACTTTGTTCTTTCAGAGTATCATTTCTAGGAATGAGTTTGGCTGTTGAGATTTGGCCTCTTACGAAACTGTGTTTATATCCTCTTTTTGTTAAGTACTGTTGTAGTTCTGTAGATCGGCTGTCGAAATAATCATCTTTGGAGCAAATACGGCGTAAGCGGAGAGCGAGGCTATAGGGGATTGACTTCTTGGTGTGGTACGGATGACTTGAGGAATGTAGCAAGAATTGGTGTTTGTCAGTAGGTTTGCAATAGAGATCAGTTTCGATTTTTCCATTCTCGAGTTGGATATTGACGTCTAAGAAGGGAATAGAAGTGGTTGAACGTTCACTGGTGAATTTGATAGTGGGATGGATGCTGTTTAGGTAGGTAATGAAGCTATAAAGCTTTTCGTTTCCGTGTGTTCAAACCATAAAAATGTCATCTATGTATCTAAACCAAAGAAAAGGTTTGTCCACATAACCTTCAAGGGCTTTTTTCTCAAACTCCCCCATAAAAAGATTGGCGAAAGCTGGTGCCATCCTTGTGCCCATTGCCGTGCCATGTTGTTGGATAAAATGTTCACCGTTGAAGACGAAGTTATTCATGGTCAGTATCATGCGCATTAGATCACAGAGAGATTCGGTAGGAATAGATTTTTCAGTTCCTTGGTCTAGAACTTTTCTACATGCATCAATGCCCTCGTTGGTCGGGATGTTCGTGTATAAAGAAGATACGTTAAGGGTTACAAGGATAGCACTGGAAGGTAGAGTGTTAATATCTTTAAGCTTGTTGAGCAGATGAGTGGTGTTCTTTATGTAGGAAGGTAGTGTCTGTACCAAAGGATTCAGATGATAACTAACAAACTCGGATATTTTCTCAGTAGGGTGTCCATTTGCTGAGACGATTGGTCGCCCAGGATATCCAGGTTTGTGAACTTTAGGGGTGGTGTTCCAAAAATAATTTTCTTTCCTCTATCCCTTCTCTAAACCTCTTAAAATTTCACTCAACTTCAGGTAGAACCCCGCCTTAATGTAACGTTAGAAAGGTTAATGACAGTGGATGTATCTAGACGAATGGGGGCTTTCCTTTTAGCATAAGATGTAGATCCACGTGCATGCCGTGTTCTATAGCCTTTTCTATAGAGTGAAATTTGCAGATATTTTGTCCGTCATGTACGTACGTACGTGTCAAAGACTGTTTAAAAGTTGTTGCCACACTTATATAAACCCCGGAAATTGTTCAAGTTTCGAAAGAAAGGGAGCGTCCACACATATAATACGACAATCCAAACTGGTATGCCTCTTATATTGCAAATGTGTTTATAAATATTCCAATAGTGTTTTAATGCGATATATTATTATCTCTGCGTATTTGAATTGTATGTATCATTATTGTTTAAAAATATTACGATACCCATATAATCCCTACGATAAATCCTTCGAGCAAGATTCTCTACTATTTATCTGATAAAGGTAGGGTATAAACAGTTAAGAAATCTTTGAAGCCTGTTTTTTTCCACCGCTCAACTTGGTTTAATGCAAATATCTTGCCCGCGTTTCAAGTAATCCAGAAACTCTATGCTCATTTCACAAAGCTATGTTTGGCGGTGTTTTTGGGAATGTTTGGGAACAGATAGTTTTTCTCAAAGGATTAGTAAAATTTGGAGAAATAAGAAATATTTAAGATTTAATGTGATTTTAAAATTAGCAAATGGACACCCGAACAGTCCCCTGATACTCTGGGATGTTCTTGCGTGGGGGTCAACTGTCTTTTGGTGTTTCAAAAATAATTTTGTTCCTTTTATCCCTTCCTTAAACTTCTTAAAATTTCACTAAAAATTAAGGTGTACCCCTACCTTAAGTGCGGATCTTCACTCATGAAACTCTTGGAAAGCCCTCCTTTGCTGGGCTCCTGCCAGAACTGTGATAACAAAACAGCTAACAAAACGAGAGGTGAACGAGAAAGTTAAATCAAAATTGTCATTGTATATTTAACAACGATTTCCAGACAATAGGAGGGAAAAGTAGTATTTTTGCTGCTAAAGGACATTAGAAGACAAATGGGAGACATTTCGATGACGGGTAACCACGCTGCGATATCTCGTAGAAACCTCGCATAAAGCACGCTCTGCGGACCTTCAGACGCGTGGTTGCCGAAAGTAAGGTGGTCTGGGAACTACAAATCAGTGAAAATGGCTGCCGCTTCCCGTTGCATGGACTTGCTCTCTCCTTGCTCTTCGCTCTTCAACGGACATTTCAGCGCACTGTAAGAAAATGCATTGCAGTCTTAAAATGGTTTCAGCACTTGCTTAAATATTTCGAAAAACGTCCTGTCTATCTCATCGCTCATCTCGAGTACGTTGCATGCTCGCAACGAAGACCAGTCCTGCTTCGCTGATCGCCAGCACGTACACGTCACATGATGGCAGTGATAGATAACAGTAAATCTGAACAGGTAAGAGGTACTCTAAGTATTTCTCATTATCTCTAGTCGACTGCAGAATACAGGGCGACTCATTTGCATGTTAGTTAATAACAATAGCGCTTATTGTGTTAATTATATTCCTCGATCTACAAAGCATTCCGAAACACGTACTAAATAAGGTGGGTGGACCATAGAGCCCTGATAATCAATGAGAACAGTAAACATATGAAATGAAACTTCTGGAAAGTTCACAGGGCTGGAGATAAATGATTCTTCATCTTAAAAAGGAAAAGAAATTAGGCAGGGTGAAAAATTCGGATCACTGATTTGAATAAGAATAGCACAATATTCAAAAGAACGAACAGAAAATCAAGCGACGGGATCCTCAGTCATATTCCATCCATGGTTTGTGTATAGATACTTTAGATAACCACACCGGTATTTCTGATGCAGTTACATCTTGGAAGATGCTTTACAGTGTCACCCACCTATTATTATACCTGCAAACTTGTTCTGGGTCAAAGTCCTGAGATTTTTATCCTGAAAGTGTCAGCATTTCCAAAGAGGACACGACCATGTCCGCAGATTTCCGAAAACATTGGAAATATTCCAAAGTCGTTCCAAAAGTATCTCGGTTACTAAATGTAATACTTACTAAAGTATGTCTTAATCAAATGCCTTCTTTAGTTTTAGTACCCCTGCCCTACTCGAAAGGAAAACAACATTAAAGATTTAAAAAATGTTTGCTGGTAACAATGGCAATGTAAATGTTCGGCCAAATTCAAGTTATTTTGTTCTTTCAGTGAACTTTTATGTCCATTATAGGTATATGTTCATTTAAAACTGATCTTTATGCTACATCACTATTTTTTTTTTAATTTTTGGGATATCACTTTATTAAATTGTTATTATTACATACTTGCAATGGTAGCCTTTTGTTATCCCAGAAACTGGGCAGTGGGTAGCTATGTACCTGTGCAGCTAAGCAGATTACAGCTCAGAGCAGAGTGATATATCCCTTGTTTGGGGGACTGCTTGTTTGGTTACAGTTTGTTGGCAAGAGAGGTTTCTTACGGGCATATTTTGGACACTGGGTTTCATTTCAATGTACAAGCTTCTTATATAAGATGATAAACAAGGCTTATATGTTATCTCAAGTTTGTCAAATAAATCAGAACTCTACCTTATTACCTGCAACTTGTAGGAATTTTAAAATTCTTATGTGTGGCTGGACTTGCACTAGTTAATGGTATGCAATGATATGTTTTCAAACCAGATGTTTACTCATATAAAATTCATCATCCAGCATATGAATATTTTCCAAAATTGCTGAGGAAGATTCAAAGATGTTTTGACTTAATATTGATGAACTTTTGTTAGGTCAGCATTGAAACATGGCAAGCTCATCAGCAAACATGATGAAATCAATATCTTTACATGTGTAGATATGATTTTTCTCAGTGAGAGAATTCCTGGTAATTCACTCTAGTTTATATAATAAAAGTGAATCATTCTACACAACGTTTACATCTCATAACCAGCTGTGTGGTGAGCTGTCATTGTGTTGGCTTGCTGCATCATCCAGAGTTTAGGTTGAGACTACACATGTCAGACAATTGAAGTACAGACACTAACATTTACAGGCCTTTTTTGTTTTCCTTTTTATGACAGTAGTAAATGGCATTTTTGTGACTGATCGGCCTTTTTATTTCCAATAAATGGTTATTTTTTTCCTTGTGAATCATGATTTCCATAGTTGCTTTGAATTGCGACTTTCAAATATGCTCTCTTTTATTAGCCTTGAAGCATGAAATACCAAAAACAGGGTTCAATTTGTTTTCAGAGTCCCAAATTGTTTTCGGAGTCCAAATTTTCTTGTCTATTACTCAAATTTCCCGGGTTTTTTGCTTAATAAACAAGTTTGACAAGTAAATTTTGTTTATTAAACAAAAAAGATGCCATTTTCCAGTTAATAGACAAAAAAGGTGGTATTTTTTGTGTATTAATCAAGAAATGTGCACGTTTAAGAGTTTCAAAACATTTTGCGAACACGAAATTTTATCTTTGGCCGCCATTACGAACAAAAATATTGAGAGCGAAAACAATGCAACAGAGGAAGCACCATTTTTAAAACCTCTATAGTAGAAGCCTCTTTTGCTTAATCTTTCCACTTAGGGATGACAGGATGCGGTGGTGCGGATCCGCATAATTAGCTGACTTCCGCATCTTCCACATCTTGAGAACATTTTCCGCATAAAACAGAGAAATTTGTTTCATATTAATGATTAAGCAGCTGTTTACCATCCTCACAAACATAAATTTCGAAGAAATTGATTCTTTTGACACAGTTTTTCTTCTAAAGTAGCGACGAAACACGGCATTTCGATCGTGAGCAATTTTTAACCTCCAGGCGTTCCACATGTCTTTTCAAGATGGGCCTGGACACCAATTGTCTTCTTTCGCTCGTTCAGTCTATCGAAAATTCTTCTGTGTTTACCTATAGTATATGGATAAATTTATCATCAAAGAGACCAAGAAGAAGGATCTTTTCTTTGCTGTACACTTGCCACAAGTTGACCTCACGGACTAGATGAGCGATGAATTAAGTGAAGCGAGCTTGAGGCCGCAAAGTGGCCTGTGAGTGACGTGCCATAATGAAATAGCAGCAAAGGATTGAGTGAACCAGTATCCTGGAGTTTTCTATGTAGATAATGGATTGTTATTTTGTTCAACGTGCAATGTTGCAGTAGATCATGTAGCACCTTGAATTGTATTGTTTATGCATAAGAAGGAAATCAACTTCAGGCAACAAAATAATGGTTGTGTTTTCATTGAACATCACATAATTGGTAAGATAATTTCATATCATACCAAATACAAATGAAAATAACTGGAAAAGCCCAAATACCAATTGATCTAATTTTTTTTGTTTAAAATTAGTCTCCGAGCAGACTCTCGCCTTCAGGGGCAGCTTGATTTCGGCTGCATGGAAAGATGTGAGTTTTGGCGAGCGAAGTGAGTGGAAAATTTTCCGCATAATCCAGTGTGAATCTTTGTCAAAATCTTCCACTATGCGGCGGCGGAATTTCAGCCACGATCGCGGTAGAGATAACACATCAAGAAAATATCGTTATGCCATATCACAAAGACAATGAAGATTCGTAAGTTCACTTGAAAATAGTCATTGTGAAAATCGTTTTAACTTCTCGTAGCAAGTCCTTTTACTCAAAGTGTTATGCAATGAAGTTTGAATCGGGATCCTTATTTACAAATGCCAAACAGCACGTCCGAGTAATTGGTTAAATCATTGCTAAACATAAACACGAGCTTAATTGACTACAGAAACTCTTTAAACGTTCAGAACACTCTTATTGGTGATCGTTTTGTTGGGTGCAGAAAGGAAAGAGTTCCGTTGCTAGAAGCGAACTTAACTCCATGAGCGTAATTCTAGATTGTGCCAAAATAGTACTCTGCGCAGAAAAAAAATTCTGATGGCTTTTCAGACTACAATCAAACACAGAATTGAAAACACAGCTTTCCAGCATCAATTTTCTACTTTTAATTAACGGTAATATTAAGCAATCGATTAAGAGAAGAAAAAACGCCTGATCTTACCTTCAGTAAGGACAGTCACAGTAACGTCCAGAGCCACGCATAAGAAAGCTTATCTGCCATCAAATCCATGGTACAACCTTTTATATAAAGCTCAATTTGCTCCTCAAAGATTGCTCTTTAGAGTAGAGTCTCAGCTCGCCTTTGAATAATCCAGTGATTTGAAAAGCTGGAACCCACTTGATCTCAAACTTGCACACACTTTTCCGCGGCTAGGCACCTATATCAGTGTCTGGCAATCTAGAAGGCCTTTCTTGACAAGATGTTGAGACAAAATACATTTTCCAACCAACATGCTTTTCAAATTCACTGTTGTTTTTCAGTTTCGTACCTAAAATAAACCTGAAAGCCACATTTTGGACAAAGAGCCTATGGTATAAAAATTACACGACAGAGTAAATCAGGGATAAATTTGCACGTGCCGGTCAAAAAAAAAATCAATCAGGCTTTTTCAGTGTTAAAACTGTGAACAATTATTTACTGCTTTTAATTTTTACCTAAAATCACACAAAATTTGAAGAAATAAATTGCTTTTCAAGGGAATGCCCATTGTCTCTTGAACTAAACTGTTAAGCAAGTCATTACCAGTAATGTGGTTTAAAGGGTCCATGTTAAAATCATACAATTCTTTAACGTCCCATTTTGTCTCCATTCTTGGAATTCGTTCTTCTTGTGTTCTCTCTCTGCGTCTGTTAAATATAATTCTTTGCTCCTTCCACACTTGTTGCTTATTAGAATTGGTGTATTGCATGTTGAGGAAAATGTGAACTGGTGAACATCGCCTTCTCTCATCTTTTGCTGTTTGTTGCATTTTCATTTTCATGGATGAAAAGTCCCAATAACGTCAAGCAATCAAAAACTGTTGTTCACTATTTGGGTATGCCACACGTATGGTATGCCATAGAAGGTAAAAACCCTTTGGATTATAAGATTCTTGCATTCAGAGCTTATATTTAGATGAAACTGTCCAGTTTATTACTGGCAGGGCTTTCAATAAGAATTGAAGTAGGCGGCAGAATTGTAGAAGTAGGTGGTGAAGGGGCTACTCGCGCGCAGGCGCGAACCTTCTAGGGGGGCCTGGGGGCATGCTCCCGAAGGAAACTTTTAAAATCTGAGCCTCTAAGAGTGCATTTCCTGCATTCTGGGTCAAGAATTAGGTCATTTTTGACAGAACCATACATGCTTAGAAGATATTTTCTAGCTTTTTATTCAACGGTTCTAATTATCCTGCAGACAAATTAGTTGCCAAACACAGTTTTTAGTCGACAGATTGCAAAATCAAATAGGGCCTTGTTCAAAAGTGTTTAAAATCATTTCTAGGAATTTGATCTAAAAAAAGGACTGAATACATAAAATATTGAAAAGGAAAAACAAAACAATCTTATCACTAGGTTTAAAACAAACACAATATATAAGATTTTGTGGCATTTATCGAAGGAATCAACAAGAGACGCAACCCATAGGCATACATGATGTGCTCAAGGGCTTGCAAAGCATTAAACGCCGATTTCAAACACGGTCAGCTTTCTGCAAGTTTTTCGATGTGATAGAATCTTTTACAGCAAAGGAAGAGGATGGATTGACTTCTTTTCTTGTTTTGGATGTTTTAGAAGCAAAGATCTTCAGATATAACTTTCTGGAAGGGCACAATGTCTGAGGAAATGCCCGTTATTCATGGTCAACACACAGAAATGTCGTCACCATTTTGGTGACGAAAGCAGAATTTTTATGAAATGTTAGTTGCATTGGCGACCGTATTGGTCTAAATTTCAAGCCCTGAGTCGATATATTTTAACCAAGAATTATGGCAAGTTTCTTTTGCGTTAAGCAAATTAAATGTTGGCTGATCCACGGTTCATGTTGTGGCAAATTATTTATCATTCTAATTCTTAAAATTCAAGTAAGTTGTTAATCAAAGTAGGCGGTGAAAACGTGTGGAGTAGCCGGCCCTTATTAAAAACCCTGTTACTGGTTTGTACTCTAGGTGGTGTCACTGCTGTGGATTATTCTTCAAGCATAGTGGATTTGCCCATTTTGTACTGTTTTACGGTACTCTGCAGGGCACCAGCAGAGTTGGAGGTGCAAGTTGCAAATTGGAGTTGTGGGTTTGTTTGGACTGTAACTTCTTCAAAAAAGGCAAATGTCAAAATATATTGCTGGGGTTAGAGAGGGAAAAGTATGGGACTCACATTAAAAGATTACATGTCGCAAAGCAGTCTTCAAAGCATGGTCTGTGCAATACCATGGAGCACACCTTTGCTCGCTGGAGATTGAGTTTGAATGCTTTGGGAAGGCTGAACTTGATTGATGATACACCAATCAAAGTCCACTATGCAAAAATGAAAAAAAATGAAATGACTAGATAATTTTGTTTGGTTGCTTTTTCTCACAGTGGTGCAGCCAATGTGAACCTTTGAATGTGCAACCATTTTTACGGCATGTAGATGATTCTCCATAGACATATTCTCTAAGATGACATTGAGATTGTTCTTGGATTTGAAGGACTGACTGTTGATCGATTCAAGTGGATTTGTTGTATTTGACAACTCATTCTAGTTGTGTCCTTTTTGGTGAATGGCGTAGGCCTTCGTGAACATTTGTAAATGTCTTGTTGATGTCCACCAATTTGCCCAGTCTTTTTCCTGCATTTATTGGCAATATGTTCTGGAAGGTATTCAGACCCTGGTGAGCAGACATCACATCAAATATTTTTTTTACTCTTCCTGCTACTTATTGAACTGTCTTTCCCAAATATTTAAAGGTGTTTTCTTTGACATTTGAGGTGGAGAGTATTTTTACAACCCTTTTGACTGATCCCATCCAGTGTACGGAGCAACTTCTTATCACGTCCTCAGTACTGTAGTCTTTTCCCATTACTTTGACTTAAACTTAATCAACTTATATCTTTGTTAAATGAATGCCCCTTTTTAAAAATAAGGGTAAGAACATGTCTCTTGGTCAAAAACCTCCTGGAAACTTGTAGGCTTTTGAAAACCAATTCTCCATGAGGGAAGGTCTTCCCTTTCATTAGAAAGTCAAGTGCAGAATATTCTGGAAGAATATTCTATAAAATAAAACTGATCTTTCCAGTTTTCCCTTTTATGGATGGATGGCTTTTTGATGGGGTGAACACCACACAAGGTATTGAAAGGCATCCATGGCCATGGTGTATCATTGGTTTCTGGAGAAAAATGGGTTTTCAAACCAAAGGTCTTGTTACAGTTAATAGAATTAGTACCCTATCAAACCTGAAACTTCACTAGTCAAAGTGCAAACATGAGAAAGTTGCTGTTAACAAAAAATACTAGAGTAGTGGTAAGAAGTTGATACAGTCAAAGATACTGATTTGAAAAATAGGTCCGCACTGCGTACGTGTGTCTAGTATGAAATGAATGTAAAATAGATATTGAATGGTTAGGGCTGTTAAGGTGCATTTGGAAGAGACAGTACACTGTAAAACCAAATGTAGACACAATTGTTATGCTTTATTCTTATATTGCTTGTAACAATAACGCAACAGTTCTTTCACCATACAGTGAATTGTAGAAGAATTTGAACATAAAACTGTATATTGCTTGTAACAATAACGCAACAGTTCTTCCACCATACAGTGAATTGTAGAAGAATTTGAACATAAAACTGTATATTGCTTGTAACAATAACGCAACAGTTCTTCCACCATACAGTGAATTGTAGAAGAATTTGAACATAAAACAGTACATTGCTTGTAACAATATTAATAACGCAGGAGTTCTTCCACCATGCAGTGAATTGTAGAAGTAACACAATGCTCAAGAAAGGCGTTCTTATTAACTGAGTTACGTGAAACGTAGATGTCACTACTGAACATGAACATTTATTTGAAACTTGTGAGTCAATGTGATACTTCTATTACTTTAAAAGTAGAGAAGTCATATGTTATGTTTATGGTGTCAAATGATAATATGACGTCTTCCAACTGCTGCTCTGTTATATCAGATTCACTCAGTGACTCTTTGTTTTGTTCATTAAATAGGCGTATGAGAGATATTAGTGAACTGTGGAAAAAGGATAAGGTACTTTTAGTTTCATTCTTTTTAAGAATAACACGTGCATAAAAATGACTGGGACATTTCTTTGTGCTCATTGTTGCATTGCAGAAATTGCATTTTACAGTGGATTTAGAACCATCTAATACTACTTTCTTAGAGCAATTTGAGTCGATTTCCTTACTACGTCCTTTACTTTGCATCTATGTTTCCTCTTTTTCATAGATCTTAAAACTTTCTTCATCGATAATCTGGATGGCTCTCGGTCCCTACGCCGCTTAACGTGTTTAGCGATGGTCTGACGGCACCTATTCGTGTCAAATTCTGTCAAGCATGGCAAAGATCCCACAAACAGTGAAACGCCCATATCACTTCTTCGGCTGTCCATTGCAGTTGCATGGAAATGTTTGGTTAAACCGATGCTAACATAGTTTTCACTCAGACAACTAGATCTAGTACAGATATGTCCGTATAAACGCGCCACAGCTTTCGCAGACATCTGGTTAATGAAAGGTGTTGTCACCATGGGGGTGGCAAAGTTTCTTAGCGTATAGCTCTGCAATAAGCTTATGTTTACATGGAGCTTTTTCAATGCCCCAGCGGGCTTTGAAATCCCCAAATGGGGCTTAATAATTCCCACATGGGGCTCAATCATTCCCTTCAAGGGCTTTTTATTCCCCAGATGGGGCTTATGATGCTCAATTTCTATTTTCCGAGGCAGTGGAGCGGTGATTCTCAACAGCGCTGCGGAGTCTTTTCGACCGCGGCACATACGACGAACTGCTGCTTGAAAGCACTTTTGAAAGCCTTCCATTCTACCAGACTTGCACCTTCTTCGAAAGCTGTGACATATGAAGAAAGTACCTTTTAAGAAATTCATAATAATAAGAAAACAACTGGTTTACTCACCGAAATAATCTCGAAATCCGCAAGCGGTGGACTGTCAACAACAGAGCACAGCAAAGCACATCAAAGCACATGGGTTTTACGACGATCGACGATATCAACTCGGAACATTTGCTTCTCCGAATTCAATTGGTCCCGAAAACTTTCGTTACAAAATGGAGATTCCCGACTTCACGACAAAATATCGACGTGGTTACATTACGCGGGGTTTTTACTTCATGTAGTTGGTCACGTAAGTGAAACTCCACAGAAACTTAAGCAGCATTACGTCATTTTTTGTCTTACATGAAGCCTTATCCGACCTTGAACAGCTTTACAATGTGTCTATACTAGACACAAAAAAGGATAATTTGAAAGCTACTGTTTCTTCAAGGCGGTTAACTTAACCTTGGGTTACATCTAAACTTCAGGTGAAATTTCTTAACTGTAGGTTTGTTAACCCAAGAATGAAATTGTGTTGTTCAAAGAACGGTTAGTGTGATGGTGAGATGGTTACATGCAACTAACCTTTTGGATAGAATCCCATAATACTCCTTACTTTATTTGAGCCTGGAAAATAAAGACTGATAGTGGTCTCACAATGCTGTATTAAGTTTGCTTTTTCACTGTTGTGTGTTCATTAAAATATTACTTAAGAACCCCTTATATTTGGACAATACACAAACTCTCATGGTGTATCTCAAATATGAGTTAAGAATTTGTCTGGATAAGAACTTGGAGATTAGCTCCAAAATAAATTGACAGGTGATAAGTGTTAATTATTAATTTCAATTAAATCAACAAATCCAATTGGTGGGTATCGGAATGATAAAAAAAACCGAATAAAACCCCGACATAAACAACTTTTTTTCACTTTGTTTTTCCCATGCTCCTGCAATCCCCTAATGGCCAGATGATGACATTATTCTGTGCACCAATCACAACCTAAAATGGAAACTTCTAGACTGCCAGGGCTACCAATGTCTTGGTCCCTAAAGGAAGATTGGTTAGAGAATGAAAGTATGAACAAACAAGAGATGCTGTTACGGAGCTCTAAATTCCATGGGTACTCAGGCCATCATGACACATTCTCATTGCAAAACAGTTTAGAAAAGCAGGAGTGATAATAATCTGTCGAGTTATTAGCCACAGACTGCACTGAAAGCAAAGGTACAGACAACCATTCTTGATATGGACACAGGGTGAAAAAGTAACCAGCATATTTCTTATTGCTGACAGCATGAAAGGGACTACATGAATGTGAGTTGAGTGGAACTGGGAAGAAAGAAGTTGGGTGAAGATTGCACAAGCTATTTGATGATTCAGTACGTTTTTGGAGAAAGGAGAAGGCTGTTGTCAATGGTAGTTTAAGAATTCTCCTCTCTGAAATTCAGAATTTTTTTTCTTGTTCAAAGAGCAGCATCACTGCCGTAAGTTGTGGGACATATTGTTTGGACAACCCTGTGGCTTACATCTCCTCCAGCAGTAAGGCAATCAATGCTGTAAACTGTGGTGGTTTCTTAGGCAACACTCAGTTTGGTTGATAGTGAGGTAAAATTTTTCTCCAACGAAAGGCTTTGCATTACCAGTCATTTTTCGAAAGATTGATGATTTTTCCATGAAGTCTGCATAGTTCCATCTTCTTCAGTGATTGTCTGTCTCCACATGATTGCGAATCCTTCTTTCTGAAATAAAAAAGCAAGTCAGAACAGATGGATGGGCACTGATTCTAAAACCCAAATTTTTCAGCGAAGGTTATGAATCTGGGTATATGTTATTTCTATCAAATAATCATAATAGTAATAATAATAATAATAATAATAATAATAGTATAGGAACATTTTCATTTCTTTATAAGTGATTGCGTGACAACACTTTAAACAAGCAACCTTTTAGCAAGACTGAATTCAATATGGCCGATCTTGAGCTAATCCAAAATGGGAAACATAGGCTGTGAAGCCCAAAGACTCTCAGCCTTTTGCTTCTCCTCTTCAACATGGCACACATTTTATCTACTGTGTACCTAACTATGATTTACATATTCTAGTATAAGCAATGACATGCATAAAAGAAACCAAATTTTTGGAGAGCTGAAGGGTATGCTTCTTCCTCCCATGATGACTGCTGACATGCAGTCCATCTTCCACAGTGCATAGGCAACTGTGAAATGCACTTGTTTGCTTACAACTTCTTTCAAAGTATCTTAACACTTCAAGAAAACAGGGAAGAAAACTGCTATATAGAATTGAGGAACACCTGGCGAGGTTATTTCCAAGGTCTTGTTTGTTCAAATGGCAAATGAATATTCCTTGATTTCTGTTGTCTCTCACAATGTGAAGCACATCAAAGACAGAGATGGCAGGCCCTATGTTTGGAAATACATTCCCAGACCATTGTTAATATTCAGAGTACATGTAGTAATACTCCCTTGACTTCATAAACCTTCTTCGACCTTCCTTTTTTGGACAACACCGTCCAATTTTTCCTCCATTTTTGGAATTCTTTCTTCTGCTGTTCTCTCCCCGCGTTTGTTAAATATAATTGTTTGCTCCTTCCAAGTTCATTGCTGAGCAGAATTGGTGTATTGCATATTGAGGAAAATGTGAACTGGTGAACTTTGTCTCATCTTTTGCTGTTTGTTGCATTTTTGTTTTCATGCACAAAAAGTCCCAGCAACGTCAAGGAATCAAAAACTGTTGTTCACTAATTGGGTATACCACACCTATGGTATGCCATAGAAGGTAAAAACCCTTGGTTTATAAGATTCTTGCATACAGAGCTTACATTTAGATGAAACTGCTAGCAAAGGTACCCAAAATATTCTATGTCCTGTTGATTACTCGTTTTTACTCCAGGTGGTGTCACTGCTGTGGATTATTCTTCAAGCATAGTGAATTGGTCCATTTTTTACTGTTTTATGGTAGTCTGCAGGGCACCAGGAGAGTAGGAGGTGCAAGTTGCAAATTGGAGTTGTTGGTTTGTCAAGAATATAACTTCAGAAAAAAAAGGCAATTGTAAACATATATTGGTGGGGTTAGAGAGGGTAAAGTATGCCACTCACATTAAAAGATTGCATGGGGCTAAGCAGTCTGCAATCCATGGTTTGTGCAATACCATGGAGCACATGCTTGCTCGCTTGAGAGTGAGTTTGAATGCTTTGGTGATGCTGAAGTTGACTGATGATACACCAATGAAAATCGACTAAGCAAAAATTAAAAAAAAAATGAAATGACTAGATAGTTTTGTTTTGTGGCTTTTTCTCGCAGTGGTGCAGCCGATGTGAACCTTTGAATGTGCAACCATTTTTACGGCATGTAGATGATTCTCCATATACATATTCTCTAAGATGACATTGAGATTGTTCTTGGATTTGAAGGACTGACTGTTGATCGATTCAAGTGGATTTGTTGTATTTGGCAACTCATTCTAGTTGTGTCCTTTTTGGCGAATGGCGTAGCCCTTTGTGAACATTTGTAAATTTCTTGTTCATGTCCATCAATTTCCCCACATCTGTGTCCTGCATTTATTGGCAATATGTTCTGGAAGGTATTTAGACCCTGGTGAGCAGACATCACATCAAATATTTTTATTACTCTTTGTGCTACTTATTGAACTGTCTTTCCCAAATATTTAAAGGTGTTTTCTTTGACATTTGAGGTTGAGAGTATTTTTACAACCCTTTTGACTGATCCCATCCAGTGTACGGAGCAACTTCTTATCACGTCCTCAGTACTGTAGTCTTTTCCCATTACTTTGACTTAAACTTAGTCAACTTATATTTGTGTTAAATGAATGCCCCTTTTTAAAAATAAGGGTAAGAACGTGTCACTTGGTGAAAAACCTCCTGGAAACTTGTAGGCTTTTGAAAACCAATTCTCCATGAGGGAAGTTCTTCCCTTTCATTAGAAAGTCAAGTGCAGAATATTCTGGAAGAATATTCTGATAAATAAAACTGATCTTTCCAGTTTTCCCTTTTATGGATGGATGGCTTTTTGATGGGGTGAACACCACACAAGGTATTGAAAGGCATCCATGGCCATGGTTTATCATTGGTTTCTGGAGAAAAATGGGTTTTCAAACCAAAGGTCTTGTTACAGTTAATAGAATTAGTACCCTATCAAACCTGAAACTTCACTAGTCAAAGTGCAAACATGAGAAAGTTGCTGTTAAGAAAAAATACTAGAGTAGTGGTAAGTATTTGATACAGTCAAAGATACGGATTTGAAAAAAGGATAATTTGAAAGCTACTGTTTCTTCAAAGCAGTTAAAGTGCCTATGAAGTAAAAAATATTTATTGCTTATTTTTAAGGCTTTTCAAAATTAAGACGAATGGCGTTTTCCTTTTTGAAATATCTTTTTTCGTTTTAGAGATATTTAGGTTTTTGTATTATGCAAAAGAGGAAAGTGATGACGTCATTAATCGTTCCACAAAAAGATAAATCACTTAATCAAGTATATCTCTTGGAGTATTAAAGCGGTGTTCTTCAAACTTGGCACCATCAATGTTCATCATAAAAGTCACAAGATGGAACCCGTTGCACCGTTGCCATGGCAACAGTTTTGCTGCAAAGACTTATTTCTATTAACACTGACATTCCCAGTTTATTCTTAACCAAAGCTGATGTACTCCCAACAAGCTAACGAAGATAGTTCAGCTAAGATGGGTACTACGTGTGTTCCACGCCAGACCCACTGTTCATTTTTAAAGTGCTGCAAATGGAGATATTTTGTTTATAACAGAAGGAGACTGGATTCAAGACTGTTGGCATGGCAATGGCGCAACGGCTGCCATCTTGTGCCTTTTATGATGTACATTGATGGTGCCAAGTTTGAAGAACACCGCTTTAATACTCCATGAGATATGCTTGATTCAGTGATTTATCCTTTTTTGGAACGATTAATGACGTCATCGCTTTTCTCATTTGCATATTACAAAAACCTAAATATCTCCATAACGAAAGAAGATATTTCAAAAAGGAAAATGCCATTCGTCTTTATTTTGAAAAGCCTTAAAAATAAGCATTAATTATTTTTTACTTCATATGCACTTAAACTTAACCTTGGGTTAGATCTAAACCCCAGGGGAAATTTCTTAACTGTAGGTTTGTTAACCCAAGAATAAAATTGTGTTGTTCAAAGAACGGTTAGTGTGATGGTGAGATTGTTACATGCAACTAACCTTCTGGATAGAATCCCATAATACTCCTTACTTTATTTGAGCATGGAAAATAAAGACTGATAGTGGTTTCACAATGCTGTATTAAGTTTGCTTTTTCACTGTTGTGTGTTCATTAAAATATTACTTAAGAACCCCTTATATTTGGACAATACACAACTCTCATGGTGTATCTCAAATATGAGTTAAGAATTTGTCTGGATAAGAACTTGGAGATTAGCTCCAAAATAAATTGACAGGTGATAAGTGTTAATTATTAATTTCAATTAAATCAACAAATCCAATTGGTGGGTATCAGAATTTAAAAAAAAAACGAATAAAACCCAGACATAAACAACATTTTTTCACTTTGTTTTTCCCATGCTCCTGCAATCCCCAAATGGCCAGATGATGATATTTTTCTGTGCACCAATCAAAAGCTAAAATGGAAAACTTCTAGACTGCCAGGGCTACCAATGTCTTGGTCCCTAAAGGAAGATTGGTTAGAGAATGAAAGTATGAACAAATGAGAGATGCTGCTACATAGCTCTAAATTCCATGGGTACTCAGGCCATCATGACACATTCTCATTGCAAAACAGTTTAGAAAAGCAGGAGTGATAATAATCTGTCGAGTTATTAGCCACAGACCGCACTGAAAGCAAAGGTACAGAAAACCACTTCTTGATATGGACACAGGGTTAAAAAGTAACCAGCATATTTCTTATTGCTGACAGCATGAAAGGGACTACATGAATGTGAGTTGAGTGGAACTGGGAAGAAAGAAATTGGGTGAAAATTGCACAAGCTATTTGATGATTCAGTAAGTTTTGTGACAAAGGAGAAGGCTGTTGTCAATGGTAGTTTAAGACTTCTCATGTCTGAAATTCAGAATTTTTTTTTCTTGTTCAAAGAGCAGCATCACTGCCGTAAGTTGTGGGACATATTGTTTGGACAACCCTGTGGCTTACATCTCCTCCAGCAGTAAGGCAATCAATGCTGTAAACTGTGGTGGTTTCTTAGGCAACACTCAGTTTGGTTGGTAGTGAGGTAAAATTTTTCTCCAACTGAAGGCTTTGCATTACCAGTCATTTTTCAAAAGATTGATGACTTTTCCATGAAGTCTGCATAGTTCCATCTTCTTCAGTGATTGTCTGTCTCCACATGATTGCGAATCCTTCTTTCTGAAATAAAAAAGCAAGTCAGAACAGATGGATGGGCACTGATTCTAAAACCCAAATTTTTCAGCAAAGGTCATGAATCTGGGTATATGTTATTTCTATCAAATAATAATAATAATAATAATAATAATAATAATAATAATAATAATAATAATAATAATAATAATAATAATAATAATAGTATAGGAACATTTTCATTTCTGTATAAGTGATTGTGTGACAACACTTTAAACAAGCGACCTTTTAGCAAGACTGAATTCAGTATGGCCGATCTTGAGCTAATCCAAAATGGGAAACATAGGCTGTGAAGCCCAAAGACTCTCAGCCTTTTGCTTCTCCTCTTCAACGTGGCACACATTTTATCTACTGTGAACCTAACTATGATTTACATATTCCAGTATAAGCAATGACATGCATAAAAGAAACCAAATTTTTGGAGAGCTGAAGGGTATGCTTCTTCCTCCCATGATGACTGCTGACATGCAGTCCATCTTCCACAGTGCATAGGCAACTGTGAAATGCACTTGTTTGCTTACAACTTCTGTCAAAGTATCTTAACACTTCGAGAAAACAGGGAAGAAAACTGCTATATAGAATTGAGGAACACCTGGCGAGGTTATTTCCAAAGGTCTTGTTTGTTCAAATGGCAAATGAATATTCCTTGATTTCCGTTGTCTCTCACAATGTGAAGCACATCAAAGACAGAGATGGCAGGCCCTATGTTTGGAAATACATTGCCAGACCACTGTTGATATTCAGAGTACATGTAGTAATACTCCCTTGACTTCATAAACCTTCTTCGACCTTCCTTTTTTGGACAACACCGTCCAATTTTTCCTCCATTTTTGGAATTCTTTCTTCTGCTGTTCTCTCCCCACGTTTGTTAAATATAATTGTTTGCTCCTTCCAAGTTCATTGCTGAGCAGAATTGGTGTATTGCATATTGAGGAAAATGTGAACTGGTGAACTTTGTCTCATCTTTCGCTGTTTGTTGCAGTTTTGTTTTCATGCACAAAAAGTCCCAGCAATGTCAAGGAATCAAAAACTGTTGTTCACTAATTGGGTATACCACACCTATGGTATGCCATAGAAGGTAAAAATCCTTGGTTTATAAGATTCTTGCTACAGAGCTTACATTTAGATGAAACTGCTAGCAAAGGTACCCAAAATATTCTATGTCCAGTTGATTACTCGTTTGTACTCCAGGTGGTGTCACTGCTGTGGATTATTCTTCAAGCATAGTGAATTGGTCCATTTTTGAAAGCTACTGTTTCTTCAAAGCGGTTAACTTAACCTTGGGTTAGATCTTAACCCCAGGTGAAATTTCTTAACTGTAGGTTTGTTAACCCAAGAAAGAAAATGTGTTGTTCAAAGAACGGTTAGTGTGATGGTGAGATGGTTACATGCAACTAACCGTTTGGATAGAATCCCATAATACTCCTTACTTTATTTGAGCCTGGAAAATAAAGACTGATAGCGGTTTCACAATGCTGTATCAAGTTTGTTTTTTCACTGTTGTGTGTTCATTAAAATATTAGTTAAGAACCCCTTACATTTGGAGAATACACAACTCTCATGGTGTCTCAAATATGAGTTAAGAATTTGTCTGGATAAGAACTTGGAGATTAGCTCCAAAATAAATTGACAGGTGATAAGTGTTAATTATTAATTTCAATTAAATCAACAAATCCAATTGGTGGGTATCGGAATGATAAAAAAAACCGAATAAAACCCCGACATAAACAACTTTTTTTCACTTTGTTTTTCCCATGCTCCTGCAATCCCCTAATGGCCAGATGATGACATTATTCTGTGCACCAATCACAACCTAAAATGGAAACTTCTAGACTGCCAGGGCTACCAATGTCTTGGTCCCTAAAGGAAGATTGGTTAGAGAATGAAAGTATGAACAAACAAGAGATGCTGTTACGGAGCTCTAAATTCCATGGGTACTCAGGCCATCATGACACATTCTCATTGCAAAACAGTTTAGAAAAGCAGGAGTGATAATAATCTGTCGAGTTATTAGCCACAGACTGCACTGAAAGCAAAGGTACAGACAACCATTCTTGATATGGACACAGGGTGAAAAAGTAACCAGCATATTTCTTATTGCTGACAGCATGAAAGGGACTACATGAATGTGAGTTGAGTGGAACTGGGAAGAAAGAAGTTGGGTGAAGATTGCACAAGCTATTTGATGATTCAGTACGTTTTTGGAGAAAGGAGAAGGCTGTTGTCAATGGTAGTTTAAGAATTCTCCTCTCTGAAATTCAGAATTTTTTTTCTTGTTCAAAGAGCAGCATCACTGCCGTAAGTTGTGGGACATATTGTTTGGACAACCCTGTGGCTTACATCTCCTCCAGCAGTAAGGCAATCAATGCTGTAAACTGTGGTGGTTTCTTAGGCAACACTCAGTTTGGTTGATAGTGAGGTAAAATTTTTCTCCAACGAAAGGCTTTGCATTACCAGTCATTTTTCGAAAGATTGATGATTTTTCCATGAAGTCTGCATAGTTCCATCTTCTTCAGTGATTGTCTGTCTCCACATGATTGCGAATCCTTCTTTCTGAAATAAAAAAGCAAGTCAGAACAGATGGATGGGCACTGATTCTAAAACCCAAATTTTTCAGCGAAGGTTATGAATCTGGGTATATGTTATTTCTATCAAATAATCATAATAGTAATAATAATAATAATAATAATAATAGTATAGGAACATTTTCATTTCTTTATAAGTGATTGCGTGACAACACTTTAAACAAGCAACCTTTTAGCAAGACTGAATTCAATATGGCCGATCTTGAGCTAATCCAAAATGAGAAACATAGGCTGTGAAGCCCAAAGACTCTCAGCCTTTTGCTTCTCCTCTTCAACGTGGCACACATTTTATCTACTGTGAACCTAACTATGATTTACATATTCCAGTATAAGCAATGACATGCATAAAAGAAACCAAATTTTTGGAGAGCTGAAGGGTATGCTTCTTCCTCCCATGATGACTGCTGACATGCAGTCCATCTTCCACAGTGCATAGGCAACTGTGAAATGCACTTGTTTGCTTACAACTTCTGTCAAAGTATCTTAACACTTCGAGAAAACAGGGAAGAAAACTGCTATATAGAATTGAGGAACACCTGGCGAGGTTATTTCCAAAGGTCTTGTTTGTTCAAATGGCAAATGAATATTCCTTGATTTCCGTTGTCTCTCACAATGTGAAGCACATCAAAGACAGAGATGGCAGGCCCTATGTTTGGAAATACATTGCCAGACCACTGTTGATATTCAGAGTACATGTAGTAATACTCCCTTGACTTCATAAACCTTCTTCGACCTTCCTTTTTTGGACAACACCGTCCAATTTTTCCTCCATTTTTGGAATTCTTTCTTCTGCTGTTCTCTCCCCACGTTTGTTAAATATAATTGTTTGCTCCTTCCAAGTTCATTGCTGAGCAGAATTGGTGTATTGCATATTGAGGAAAATGTGAACTGGTGAACTTTGTCTCATCTTTCGCTGTTTGTTGCAGTTTTGTTTTCATGCACAAAAAGTCCCAGCAATGTCAAGGAATCAAAAACTGTTGTTCACTAATTGGGTATACCACACCTATGGTATGCCATAGAAGGTAAAAATCCTTGGTTTATAAGATTCTTGCTACAGAGCTTACATTTAGATGAAACTGCTAGCAAAGGTACCCAAAATATTCTATGTCCAGTTGATTACTCGTTTGTACTCCAGGTGGTGTCACTGCTGTGGATTATTCTTCAAGCATAGTGAATTGGTCCATTTTTGAAAGCTACTGTTTCTTCAAAGCGGTTAACTTAACCTTGGGTTAGATCTTAACCCCAGGTGAAATTTCTTAACTGTAGGTTTGTTAACCCAAGAAAGAAAATGTGTTGTTCAAAGAACGGTTAGTGTGATGGTGAGATGGTTACATGCAACTAACCGTTTGGATAGAATCCCATAATACTCCTTACTTTATTTGAGCCTGGAAAATAAAGACTGATAGCGGTTTCACAATGCTGTATCAAGTTTGTTTTTTCACTGTTGTGTGTTCATTAAAATATTAGTTAAGAACCCCTTACATTTGGAGAATACACAACTCTCATGGTGTCTCAAATATGAGTTAAGAATTTGTCTGGATAAGAACTTGGAGATTAGCTCCAAAATAAATTGACAGGTGATAAGTGTTAATTATTAATTTCAATTAAATCAACAAATCCAATTGGTGGGTATCGGAATGATAAAAAAAACCGAATAAAACCCCGACATAAACAACTTTTTTTCACTTTGTTTTTCCCATGCTCCTGCAATCCCCTAATGGCCAGATGATGACATTATTCTGTGCACCAATCACAACCTAAAATGGAAACTTCTAGACTGCCAGGGCTACCAATGTCTTGGTCCCTAAAGGAAGATTGGTTAGAGAATGAAAGTATGAACAAACAAGAGATGCTGTTACGGAGCTCTAAATTCCATGGGTACTCAGGCCATCATGACACATTCTCATTGCAAAACAGTTTAGAAAAGCAGGAGTGATAATAATCTGTCGAGTTATTAGCCACAGACTGCACTGAAAGCAAAGGTACAGACAACCATTCTTGATATGGACACAGGGTGAAAAAGTAACCAGCATATTTCTTATTGCTGACAGCATGAAAGGGACTACATGAATGTGAGTTGAGTGGAACTGGGAAGAAAGAAGTTGGGTGAAGATTGCACAAGCTATTTGATGATTCAGTACGTTTTTGGAGAAAGGAGAAGGCTGTTGTCAATGGTAGTTTAAGAATTCTCCTCTCTGAAATTCAGAATTTTTTTTCTTGTTCAAAGAGCAGCATCACTGCCGTAAGTTGTGGGACATATTGTTTGGACAACCCTGTGGCTTACATCTCCTCCAGCAGTAAGGCAATCAATGCTGTAAACTGTGGTGGTTTCTTAGGCAACACTCAGTTTGGTTGATAGTGAGGTAAAATTTTTCTCCAACGAAAGGCTTTGCATTACCAGTCATTTTTCGAAAGATTGATGATTTTTCCATGAAGTCTGCATAGTTCCATCTTCTTCAGTGATTGTCTGTCTCCACATGATTGCGAATCCTTCTTTCTGAAATAAAAAAGCAAGTCAGAACAGATGGATGGGCACTGATTCTAAAACCCAAATTTTTCAGCGAAGGTTATGAATCTGGGTATATGTTATTTCTATCAAATAATCATAATAGTAATAATAATAATAATAATAATAGTATAGGAACATTTTCATTTCTTTATAAGTGATTGCGTGACAACACTTTAAACAAGCAACCTTTTAGCAAGACTGAATTCAATATGGCCGATCTTGAGCTAATCCAAAATGGGAAACATAGGCTGTGAAGCCCAAAGACTCTCAGCCTTTTGCTTCTCCTCTTCAACATGGCACACATTTTATCTACTGTGTACCTAACTATGATTTACATATTCTAGTATAAGCAATGACATGCATAAAAGAAACCAAATTTTTGGAGAGCTGAAGGGTATGCTTCTTCCTCCCATGATGACTGCTGACATGCAGTCCATCTTCCACAGTGCATAGGCAACTGTGAAATGCACTTGTTTGCTTACAACTTCTGTCAAAGTATCTTAACACTTCAAGAAAACAGGGAAGAAAACTGCTATATAGAATTGAGGAACACCTGGCGAGGTTATTTCCAAGGTCTTGTTTGTTCAAATGGCAAATGAATATTCCTTGATTTCTGTTGTCTCTCACAATGTGAAGCACATCAAAGACAGAGATGGCAGGCCCTATGTTTGGAAATACATTCCCAGACCATTGTTAATATTCAGAGTACATGTAGTAATACTCCCTTGACTTCATAAACCTTCTTCGACCTTCCTTTTTTGGACAACACCGTCCAATTTTTCCTCCATTTTTGGAATTCTTTCTTCTGCTGTTCTCTCCCCGCGTTTGTTAAATATAATTGTTTGCTCCTTCCAAGTTCATTGCTGAGCAGAATTGGTGTATTGCATATTGAGGAAAATGTGAACTGGTGAACTTTGTCTCATCTTTTGCTGTTTGTTGCATTTTTGTTTTCATGCACAAAAAGTCCCAGCAACGTCAAGGAATCAAAAACTGTTGTTCACTAATTGGGTATACCACACCTATGGTATGCCATAGAAGGTAAAAACCCTTGGTTTATAAGATTCTTGCATACAGAGCTTACATTTAGATGAAACTGCTAGCAAAGGTACCCAAAATATTCTATGTCCTGTTGATTACTCGTTTTTACTCCAGGTGGTGTCACTGCTGTGGATTATTCTTCAAGCATAGTGAATTGGTCCATTTTTTACTGTTTTATGGTAGTCTGCAGGGCACCAGGAGAGTAGGAGGTGCAAGTTGCAAATTGGAGTTGTTGGTTTGTCAAGAATATAACTTCAGAAAAAAAAGGCAATTGTAAACATATATTGGTGGGGTTAGAGAGGGTAAAGTATGCCACTCACATTAAAAGATTGCATGGGGCTAAGCAGTCTGCAATCCATGGTTTGTGCAATACCATGGAGCACATGCTTGCTCGCTTGAGAGTGAGTTTGAATGCTTTGGTGATGCTGAAGTTGACTGATGATACACCAATGAAAATCGACTAAGCAAAAATTAAAAAAAAAATGAAATGACTAGATAGTTTTGTTTTGTGGCTTTTTCTCGCAGTGGTGCAGCCGATGTGAACCTTTGAATGTGCAACCATTTTTACGGCATGTAGATGATTCTCCATATACATATTCTCTAAGATGACATTGAGATTGTTCTTGGATTTGAAGGACTGACTGTTGATCGATTCAAGTGGATTTGTTGTATTTGGCAACTCATTCTAGTTGTGTCCTTTTTGGCGAATGGCGTAGCCCTTTGTGAACATTTGTAAATTTCTTGTTCATGTCCATCAATTTCCCCACATCTGTGTCCTGCATTTATTGGCAATATGTTCTGGAAGGTATTTAGACCCTGGTGAGCAGACATCACATCAAATATTTTTATTACTCTTTCTGCTAC
This sequence comes from Meandrina meandrites, assembly GCA_963693305.1. Lineage (NCBI taxonomy): Eukaryota > Metazoa > Cnidaria > Anthozoa > Scleractinia > Meandrinidae > Meandrina > Meandrina meandrites. The sequence continues at coordinate 36,766,740 of OY855903.1, read as the reverse complement.
TTATTGAACTGTCTTTCCCAAATATTTAAAGGTGTTTTCTTTGACATTTGAGGTTGAGAGTATTTTTACAACCCTTTTGACTGATCCCATCCAGTGTACGGAGCAACTTCTTATCACGTCCTCAGTACTGTAGTCTTTTCCCATTACTTTGACTTAAACTTAGTCAACTTATATTTGTGTTAAATGAATGCCCCTTTTTAAAAATAAGGGTAAGAACGTGTCACTTGGTGAAAAACCTCCTGGAAACTTGTAGGCTTTTGAAAACCAATTCTCCATGAGGGAAGTTCTTCCCTTTCATTAGAAAGTCAAGTGCAGAATATTCTGGAAGAATATTCTGATAAATAAAACTGATCTTTCCAGTTTTCCCTTTTATGGATGGATGGCTTTTTGATGGGGTGAACACCACACAAGGTATTGAAAGGCATCCATGGCCATGGTTTATCATTGGTTTCTGGAGAAAAATGGGTTTTCAAACCAAAGGTCTTGTTACAGTTAATAGAATTAGTACCCTATCAAACCTGAAACTTCACTAGTCAAAGTGCAAACATGAGAAAGTTGCTGTTAAGAAAAAATACTAGAGTAGTGGTAAGTATTTGATACAGTCAAAGATACGGATTTGAAAAAAGGATAATTTGAAAGCTACTGTTTCTTCAAAGCAGTTAAAGTGCCTATGAAGTAAAAAATATTTATTGCTTATTTTTAAGGCTTTTCAAAATTAAGACGAATGGCGTTTTCCTTTTTGAAATATCTTTTTTCGTTTTAGAGATATTTAGGTTTTTGTATTATGCAAAAGAGGAAAGTGATGACGTCATTAATCGTTCCACAAAAAGATAAATCACTTAATCAAGTATATCTCTTGGAGTATTAAAGCGGTGTTCTTCAAACTTGGCACCATCAATGTTCATCATAAAAGTCACAAGATGGAACCCGTTGCACCGTTGCCATGGCAACAGTTTTGCTGCAAAGACTTATTTCTATTAACACTGACATTCCCAGTTTATTCTTAACCAAAGCTGATGTACTCCCAACAAGCTAACGAAGATAGTTCAGCTAAGATGGGTACTACGTGTGTTCCACGCCAGACCCACTGTTCATTTTTAAAGTGCTGCAAATGGAGATATTTTGTTTATAACAGAAGGAGACTGGATTCAAGACTGTTGGCATGGCAATGGCGCAACGGCTGCCATCTTGTGCCTTTTATGATGTACATTGATGGTGCCAAGTTTGAAGAACACCGCTTTAATACTCCATGAGATATGCTTGATTCAGTGATTTATCCTTTTTTGGAACGATTAATGACGTCATCGCTTTTCTCATTTGCATATTACAAAAACCTAAATATCTCCATAACGAAAGAAGATATTTCAAAAAGGAAAATGCCATTCGTCTTTATTTTGAAAAGCCTTAAAAATAAGCATTAATTATTTTTTACTTCATATGCACTTTAACTTAACCTTGGGTTAGATCTAAACCCCAGGGGAAATTTCTTAACTGTAGGTTTGTTAACCCAAGAATAAAATTGTGTTGTTCAAAGAACGGTTAGTGTGATGGTGAGATTGTTACATGCAACTAACCTTCTGGATAGAATCCCATAATACTCCTTACTTTATTTGAGCATGGAAAATAAAGACTGATAGTGGTTTCACAATGCTGTATTAAGTTTGCTTTTTCACTGTTGTGTGTTCATTAAAATATTACTTAAGAACCCCTTATATTTGGACAATACACAACTCTCATGGTGTATCTCAAATATGAGTTAAGAATTTGTCTGGATAAGAACTTGGAGATTAGCTCCAAAATAAATTGACAGGTGATAAGTGTTAATTATTAATTTCAATTAAATCAACAAATCCAATTGGTGGGTATCAGAATTTAAAAAAAAAAACGAATAAAACCCAGACATAAACAACTTTTTTTCACTTTGTTTTTCCCATGCTCCTGCAATCCCCAAATGGCCAGATGATGATATTTTTCTGTGCACCAATCAAAAGCTAAAATGGAAAACTTCTAGACTGCCAGGGCTACCAATGTCTTGGTCCCTAAAGGAAGATTGGTTAGAGAATGAAAGTATGAACAAATGAGAGATGCTGCTACATAGCTCTAAATTCCATGGGTACTCAGGCCATCATGACACATTCTCATTGCAAAACAGTTTAGAAAAGCAGGAGTGATAATAATCTGTCGAGTTATTAGCCACAGACCGCACTGAAAGCAAAGGTACAGAAAACCACTTCTTGATATGGACACAGGGTTAAAAAGTAACCAGCATATTTCTTATTGCTGACAGCATGAAAGGGACTACATGAATGTGAGTTGAGTGGAACTGGGAAGAAAGAAATTGGGTGAAAATTGCACAAGCTATTTGATGATTCAGTAAGTTTTGTGACAAAGGAGAAGGCTGTTGTCAATGGTAGTTTAAGACTTCTCATGTCTGAAATTCAGAATTTTTTTTTCTTGTTCAAAGAGCAGCATCACTGCCGTAAGTTGTGGGACATATTGTTTGGACAACCCTGTGGCTTACATCTCCTCCAGCAGTAAGGCAATCAATGCTGTAAACTGTGGTGGTTTCTTAGGCAACACTCAGTTTGGTTGGTAGTGAGGTAAAATTTTTCTCCAACTGAAGGCTTTGCATTACCAGTCATTTTTCAAAAGATTGATGACTTTTCCATGAAGTCTGCATAGTTCCATCTTCTTCAGTGATTGTCTGTCTCCACATGATTGCGAATCCTTCTTTCTGAAATAAAAAAGCAAGTCAGAACAGATGGATGGGCACTGATTCTAAAACCCAAATTTTTCAGCAAAGGTCATGAATCTGGGTATATGTTATTTCTATCAAATAATAATAATAATAATAATAATAATAATAATAATAATAATAATAATAATAATAATAATAATAATAATAATAATAATAATAATAGTATAGGAACATTTTCATTTCTGTATAAGTGATTGTGTGACAACACTTTAAACAAGCGACCTTTTAGCAAGACTGAATTCAGTATGGCCGATCTTGAGCTAATCCAAAATGGGAAACATAGGCTGTGAAGCCCAAAGACTCTCAGCCTTTTGCTTCTCCTCTTCAACGTGGCACACATTTTATCTACTGTGAACCTAACTATGATTTACATATTCCAGTATAAGCAATGACATGCATAAAAGAAACCAAATTTTTGGAGAGCTGAAGGGTATGCTTCTTCCTCCCATGACGACTGCTGACATGCAGTCCATCTTCCACAGTGCATAGGCAACTGTGAAATGCACTTGTTTGCTTACAACTTCTGTCAAAGTATCTTAACACTTCGAGAAAACAGGGAAGAAAACTGCTATATAGAATTGAGGAACACCTGGCGAGGTTATTTCCAAAGGTCTTGTTTGTTCAAATGGCAAATGAATATTCCTTGATTTCCGTTGTCTCTCACAATGTGAAGCACATCAAAGACAGAGATGGCAGGCCCTATGTTTGGAAATACATTGCCAGACCACTGTTGATATTCAGAGTACATGTAGTAATACTCCCTTGACTTCATAAACCTTCTTCGACCTTCCTTTTTTGGACAACACCGTCCAATTTTTCCTCCATTTTTGGAATTCTTTCTTCTGCTGTTCTCTCCCCACGTTTGTTAAATATAATTGTTTGCTCCTTCCAAGTTCATTGCTGAGCAGAATTGGTGTATTGCATATTGAGGAAAATGTGAACTGGTGAACTTTGTCTCATCTTTCGCTGTTTGTTGCAGTTTTGTTTTCATGCACAAAAAGTCCCAGCAATGTCAAGGAATCAAAAACTGTTGTTCACTAATTGGGTATACCACACCTATGGTATGCCATAGAAGGTAAAAATCCTTGGTTTATAAGATTCTTGCTACAGAGCTTACATTTAGATGAAACTGCTAGCAAAGGTACCCAAAATATTCTATGTCCAGTTGATTACTCGTTTGTACTCCAGGTGGTGTCACTGCTGTGGATTATTCTTCAAGCATAGTGAATTGGTCCATTTTTGAAAGCTACTGTTTCTTCAAAGCGGTTAACTTAACCTTGGGTTAGATCTTAACCCCAGGTGAAATTTCTTAACTGTAGGTTTGTTAACCCAAGAAAGAAAATGTGTTGTTCAAAGAACGGTTAGTGTGATGGTGAGATGGTTACATGCAACTAACCGTTTGGATAGAATCCCATAATACTCCTTACTTTATTTGAGCCTGGAAAATAAAGACTGATAGCGGTTTCACAATGCTGTATCAAGTTTGTTTTTTCACTGTTGTGTGTTCATTAAAATATTAGTTAAGAACCCCTTACATTTGGAGAATACACAACTCTCATGGTGTCTCAAATATGAGTTAAGAATTTGTCTGGATAAGAACTTGGAGATTAGCTCCAAAATAAATTGACAGGTGATAAGTGTTAATTATTAATTTCAATTAAATCAACAAATCCAATTGGTGGGTATCAGAATTAAAAAAAAAAACGAATAAAACCCCGACATAAACAACATTTTTTTCACTTTGTTTTTCCCATGCCCCTGCCATCGCTTAATGGCCAGATGGCATTGTTCTGTGTGCCAACCAAAAGCTAAAATGGAAAACTTTTAGACTGCCGGAGCTACCAATGTCTTGGTCCCTTAAGGAAGATTGGTTAGAGAATGAAAGTATGAACAAACGAGAGATGCTGCTACATAGCTCTAAATTCCATGGGTACTCAGGCCATCGTGAGACATTCTCATTGCAAAACAGTTCAGAAAATATATAAAATATTTTCTGCTTTGATATTTTTCCCCTTCAAAGAAGTTCGTTGAGCTTGACGCAAATGGAATCAGCATTTTCTACTCCAATTGCAATAAGCCGCCATTCCTTGTCAATACTTTAGGAATCAGATGAAGAGTCGGAATCGTACGACACTGCATTGTCGTCATCGTCGCTATCTTCAGATGATAGCTCCACACTTTTTGCACTTGATATATCATTCATTGAATTACTTTCTGCGTCTGAACTACAAAAACAAACAATTTTAGTAAAACTCCACAAAAACGAAAGGTTAAAAAAATTTATGTTAAGCGAGCCGTAACATGTGGTGCGACATAGTCACGACTAGTCTGGCTGTGTCGGCTCCGTATAAAATTAATTTTCCATAAAGAACTGTAAAACATTCAGTTTCATCCGGTTTACTAATGATGAAGACTTGAAATTAAACTTTAAGTCTCACAAAAATCTTAAAAATGCCTTGGGTTATATCAAAAGTTAAATTTGAACAAATTTGTGTCGGCATAAAATTTATTTATTTATGTAGTCTGCCACTTTTCACATTCACGAAACGAAACGTTGAATAAATAAAAGTATCCCTTACAAATTGCCTTGTTGACAATAAATAATTCAAGCTAAGCGATACAATATTGTTTTCAAGGAATTTTTCATTCATAACACATAAGCACCAAAACTTATTTTCTGATCGACTGGGGGATTGTAAACAGAAACCCAGCGAACACTAAACAATTTGCATTTTAAAAAGTGTTTCATACCAGCGATCTCCTTTCTTTGATGTTTGAACCCAAACTGGGTTAAAAGCGGCTGTGATTTCTGCCTTTTCATCCGGTGACTGGGACCATTTTCTTAAAGAAAGCACCAAGTACAAAACTCTCACGAATTCACATTCGCTTTATGCAAGAAGAAACTAGTCACGAAAGGATCAAATGTCAGTCTTTCGCGGGAAAACGCAAACGGTTCCCGGTCCACGTTGAATGCTGTTGAATAAAACAGCTACGATTTCTGATGCTGGAACGCGACCAATGGGCAAGAACAAAATATTTTATCTTTAACTTAACCCATAGGAATCGCAACTGTATGTATCTTGGCCTCTATAAGTACACAGAGGAAACATGGAGTTTAGGTAGCCACACATCTTCTCATGACCATCAAGTGGCATTGTACTACTTGGTCCCTATTTCATTACAAAAATAAAGGGATACATAACACTGGAACACTTCTTGTAAAATAGTAGGGATATTCAGGAGTGGTATATTTTAATTTTCCCTCCAGTGGTAAGTGTTTACCCTAACCAATTTAAGTTTTGCATTTTCAGTAAGACTTCCTGTGTTAGTGATAAACCACTGAGGGTGCCAATTTTGGGATAGTTAAGTATATACCACTGCAAAAAATAGGATCTTATTTTAAGGGAAAAAATGGGCCTATTTTAAGTGCAACGGCTCCTTATAGTTAGGTCCCTCAGATAAGGGCCCCTGTAGTCTTAAAATAAGGGTTCCAGTCGTTTCAATGATCTCATTTTAAGAAGACAACACTCTTAAAAGAAGGCTTTTTATGAGCTCAAATTTAGGGCCACATACTACTTAAAATAAGGCACCATGCACTTATATTTCTATTTGTTTTGCCCTAAGAGTAAGGGACACAGGTAACCTGTTCCAAGGGCATCATGCTTTCAAATCAAGGATCAATTCGTTCTTCTCGTAAGATGAGTTACCCCCCCAGTGTTTCTTGTTCCAAGGGTATATGGATATCAGAAACAGATAACATAACCCTCAGATTAAGGTGATGGCAAAACTTGTAGCAAGGGAAAATTGTTCTCAAGTCAAGAAACCTAACAAGTTGCAATACTGGGTGATGTATCAGACATAAAAGCAAAATTTTAACTCAAACTGACTCTTTATTTACATCATGTAATTATGACTGTACACAGCTGAAGGTGACCTTGTATTAATTTACTACTTGCGCTGATATATAAAGTTAACATTAGTATATATACCTTTTTCACCATGACATCAAACACAAAGGTTTCTGTAGTTGTATAAGTAAAGAGCTTTTGACAGCTGTATAGTCATTTTTTTGTCAAGTGATTGCTTCAAAAAATCATTGAAAATCTACGAGTTTACTTTGCTTTCTTTTGAACCCATCTCATGTTTTTTTCCACAATCTTTGCTCAAGCTACCAGAAGTCTTGTTGCATGATGTCATAATAAAATTGGTCTATTCATCCCCAGAAACTAATATGAAGACACTGATTTTCTTCATGAATATCAAGTTGCTGTTTAAAATTGATGAATGAAATAGTCTTTCCTAAAAACTTAAGTGTTCTTACTCTCATTCCAGTTAAAAGTTTCCCAGGTTCAGAACACTGTATGTAAATTACAACAACAGTACTGTCTTGGAACACTTTCTGTGAGGTCAAAACATTTCCTGACAATGTCAGTTTCTCATGGCAGCAGTCTGATATCGGACTAGTGAAGCTGCATATTTGCTTGGACGATTCTTTGCAAAGTCATTTAGCAAGTATTCTTGAAGAAACAAGTAAGCACCTTTTGCTTCAGGTGGATAATCAAAGTTAAACAAATAATATGCTCCTATCAATGCACCAACACCAGCACTGATACTTGTCAGCTCCACAATAGACTGAGAACCACAAGCCGGGAATATTTGCAGCATGGTGCCTTTCCTGCTGACCACTAAATATGGTGATGTGGAAGTTGGTTTTTTCATTTTCTCTACAACAGACCCGCAATCCTGAAATCCAAAGCACATCCATTTTAATGTGACTGTTTGATATGTTAGTTAATTCAGGCCTGAGCTGCATTCTAAATGCAAGCCGCTGGCTTGGGAGACTGCCAGACCAATGTTGTAAGCTTAAACTGAAGGGACCTATTACAGCGGATTCAGGTTGAGTGTTTAACTGTCTCAGTTGTTGCGTTTGTTGTTGTGGTTGATTGATTATGTTGTGTGGCAAAATGACAGACGTTACTAGGCTGAGATGACAACGTTCTGTCTGGGAAAAAGCGTGTTGTGTTTTTCCCAGACAGAACGTTGTCATTCCTGCCTAGCAACATCTGTCATTTTGCCTTGCCACGCAATCAGCTCGACCATGATAACGAACACGACAACTGAGGCCGCGCGTCAAATCTTTTACCTGGAATACACAGATGAAGAGATGAGTAACATTAAGTATAAAATGGGAGATATATGACCTACCTCTACAACCACCACCACAAATTCAGACAATGCAGCATTCTTTGTTTTCTTGACACCAGGAAATAAATTTGTTAGGGATGAAAGCGCTTTGATCTCATCATCTGTTGATAAAGAAATTCAAACGTTTAAGAATCAAGGATAACATTATAAAACTCAACATTAGTAAAACGTAACTGAGTTTAGTACAACAGGAGTGCAAGTCTTTTCTACACATAATAATGTTCACAGCTTCATACCTCGAGTCAGGGGGAGTAGAGGTCAACAAAAGGCTCACCAGTGACATGTACAAAATTGTTATATAGTATTTACTTTGACAACATTCGCTGCTGCATGACAATTGTACATAATAATTAGGGCACTCAGCAATGAAACATTTTAAAAGCATTGTGCCTGAATTAACAAAAAGAAACCTACCCGTTTGCTTTGTCCTCTTTAAGACTTGAAGCCGTTGTTCCACAATAGTGCAAGCATTATCTGTGAAAAAAACGCTTCAAGGATGGTACATGTGGTAGTTCATCCTCTTGAAGATGCCACTCCTCAGGGATAACTTCTACAAAATCCTCTTCCAAGAGTACGTTTTTTTAGATGGCATTTTGAACCATCTCTTCTGCCATGACCTTGCATAGGAGTTTGTGTGTGACTCCCTTGTCATCTTGCAATGAAGTGTCAGTGCCATTTACATCAAGAGCACTATTGCCAATCAGGTGCATCAGATTGGGGAGTTCTGCCTTCCAGTTATCTTCAATGTCACTCAATGTTGCCACAGGTATATTAAACAATGCCAAAGCTCTTGAAATCTCTTCTTTAAACTAAACATTAAACAAATAAAGTCACTTTGCTGGGACACTTAAGTTTTTGTTTGTTTCTATTTTCCGGGGGTGAGGGTGGGGGGGGGGGGGGGGGGGGATTTAACATTAATGCGTCATGGGCCAAGGAAGATACATTAACGAACATTTCAACTAACAGCCTTTGTTTTCTCCTCCATTTCCCTGGTCAACTCTCTGCCTTTTCTATGTAGAGTGGAAATAACAACTATGATTCAACTTTCTTGAACTAATTACTTAACCCATTAGCAGCTGTGCCACCCGTTGCGAGCATCAGCCTTCGTTCTGCCTTAGACATCATAAGCTTTGACTGAAATAAGCATCATTCATACTCAAGATTTCCAACAGCAACAGATCTTTCCAATGATACCAGATCAGAGTGATTACTCTAATGTAACCTGAAATATTTACGTCAATCACCCCTGGCTACTCAATGGAGTAAAAAAAGATAACAACAGAAGAAAAGGGAAAAGTGAAAGACACACACAAAAAAACAAAAGCCTAAGGCACTTTCTGTTAAAATGTCCAAACTTTGACTTTTGTGCATGCGCGAGCAAAACTGTTAGTTAATGTGATGCTAGTGGAAAGAAAGGCATGCCTTCATATTGCAAATGCCACTTCGAGTAGACTGGAGCTACTTTAGCTCATTACCGGGCAGAAAATGGTTAACCTTTTACTTTTAAACTGCTGGTACAGTATTTTAAGTAATATACGGTGAGTTGAAAATACAATGCGTAGCGGAGTATTTTTGACGAACTTCGAGGTGTTTGAACATGTGATGAAACACTCACAAGTGTTTGATGTATCTTTTCAATTGAAACTAAAACTACAGAGAAAACAGAGAAAAAAAAGTCTTAAAATCTATGCAAATTAAGATCAGATTTCCAAACCACCACACGGTTCTGATTTTCTTTGTGTTAACTAGATGAATTATTAATGAGTTTGAGAAGCATTTAGAGCTGGCGCGCATTATAAAGTGGCCTTTTTGGACTGAAAAATATATTCAATGTACACACGGTAAAAGGAGAAGTCTGCATACGAGCCAAGTGTCGCATCAGGAGTATTTTTACCCCCTTCCCCGGATGGGATACTGGTCCATTGCATGGCTACCCCCAGTGGTAAATTCGCCAGTACCCACTGATAAGCCAAGGTAATAAGGATCTGTGAGAGGAAAATGTCTTGCCCAAGAACACAACTCAGTGCACCAGCCAGGGCTTGAACCTGGATCATTTGATCTGCAATTAAACACACTAACCATCAGGTGACCGCGCCTCTCGTCCGTGCATGATGTATACACGACCAATAGTCATATTTGATACAATAAATGTCTTACCTTTGTAACGCGAGCCTTTCTTCCGTGCGAACCAACTGCAAAAACAACACAGGTTTAAACAACATTAGTTTTCTTTTTTTGGACATTCCATGATTTTTGTTTCATTTGAGGAGATCTTTTTATTACAATTACAGCAAGAGATGCATTGAATGCTGTTTTTTATTATGTAGCTTCAGTGGAAGTGGATGTTGATATCATAAGGAGAAGCAGTATTTATGAACACTTGTTATGCTGCAAAATGTAATGGCAATCCCCCCAAAATGTAATAAAGTTGTTAACGCAAAATGTAATAATGTTTTAATGCAACATGTAATAAACAATCTAAAGCAAAATGTAATAACTCCTAAAGTATCATAAGATGAAGCCAACGTGTTTTTTAATAAACTTGTAATCAGTCATATTTGGAAAAGAACAATAAGATATGTTGTGGATATCAATAATTGTGGGTTTCTTAATTGAACTGTGCCAATTTTTTTGATACATATAAAATTTTTGGAAACAGGATTATTTTTTGTCTTGTCTGCAAAACACAAAACTGATAAAATATATTTTCATAATCTATTTTCTATTTGCCTAGAAGTCTATCAAGTTTATGACACTTTTGCAAATCATTAAATCAAAATAACTTTAACTTTCTACTTTCCACTTAAAAATAATCTACACTGTCCCATAGGAAGTACTTTGCAATGTTTATCATTTGAAATATTCCACAAACCTGGTGTATACATAGCTTCCCTTGGTAATTGTTAAGTGATGGAGACACTATATTTAAACTATCGAGATATGATATCATCCAGGGGTGTCTAAAGTACCTGCTAGCAAAAAGAATATTGGTCCTAATAATAGCACCTCAACAGTTGTGTGTGATTCTTGTGAGTACGAAAAGACAAGGACACAAATTTTCAGCCAAGTTTTAACTTGCCTGGCCTGTGCTGTGAAATGAAGCTTTAACGTTAGACACATGATGAGGGGATGATATGGGACTTTTAGTCAAATCCTGAAATTTCAAAAGAATATGTGTTGAAATACCTTGTAAATGAACTGAGAAACTCAACACTTGAAACCTCTAACGTGATAAAAATTTAAAGTTTAATATTTTATGTTTATTATTTTCTGTGTTTGTGTGAAGGAGACAGGGTGATTGAACGATTATCTAGGTGAGTGCAGCCTGAAGGTCACTCCCCCACATGGCGAGTGCTCCAAAATTTTAGTTTCCAACCCTTGGTTTTGGTTTCCTATTTTGACCGTTAATGTAGTATTACTGTTCTGCCCTTAAATTGTAAGCTTCTTTCTTTCAAACAAGTGTGGGTACGAGAGTTTTATTTTCAGCTTTGTTTCTTCAAATATAGTAGTTGTAATAGCTGTAATTTCATTTATTTTATATCTGTAGTATCCTTTGTTCAGTAAACTCAAAAAGTGTTAAAGTTATTGACAAAACCTCTGGCTATGCTTTAATATATACCTGATTGAAGAAACGTTGATCTTAAAAAAAGTATGAACCATAAATGAAACGACCCAGCAGTTTTCTGGGAAAGTTGTTACTTTTGTACTGCATGTAATTTGCCTTCTTAGAGAGCATGCCAAGATGCGCATGGGTAAAGTAAAGCAAAAAAGATGGGTTGATCTTTCGACCTAGTTGGAATGCATGCGCGCGAGGAGCTCGCAGGAAAATGGTAGGAATACTACTCTATTGGATTTGTTGTTGATTCAACACATTTTCCAATAAGAGCAGGCGTTACTCCTTCACAAAACCAAATTTTCTGCTTTCTATTTCTTTTTTAGCTAAAGAAAGTTGCTCAACAAGAAAGTGAGATAGCCAACATCAAATTCCATGTCAATACCTGCCTTTTTAATGCAGAGATTTTCATTTTTCTTGATGAAGGTGGATTTGTAAGTGCAATTTTTCTCATATGTATTCATTTTCATGTGCGGAGAAATTTTTTAACTTTGCAAAAAGTTGTATCTTAAAACCCCAATCACTATTCAATAATAAAAAATGGGGGTCAGCGACTTCATTTTTGAGTTATAAGCACTTAAAGGCAAAATTAAGGGTGTTTAAAACAGGTAAAACTGTTGCTATAGTAACCAGTGAAGTCATGAAAATGACCACAACTTATTCAGCAATGATTAGATATTTGTTTGATATCATTATTGTAGCAGGAACTGATAAAGATTGATAGTAATGGCCCATCAAAATTTAAGAGCTTGAAATTGCTGGAAACCGTTGAGAGCCTCCTTAAGTCCACTATTTGTCCCTCCGTGTTTACTCAAGGGTTGACCAAATACGTTTTTGAAGGAATTTTCATGTTCTTGGCGGCCTTCGCATTAAAAACTGAGATAATGATATTGCTCATGTTTAATACCTCGCTTGATTACTGTACTATTTAACATTTTATTACAGACATAAATTTGCAGACTTCATTGATATCTGAAGTTTTCTTTTTCTTTGATTGCCCATGGCTTTTCTGCCTTTCCTTCTCATTGACCTTCTGCTTGAATGTGGGTCCACCTACAGAGTTATACAGCCCTTCTTTTCACTTTTGTATACATCCTCATGTTGCTTCTTTTGATTTGCATTTTGTGCACCTTTTTCCAATGATCCCCACTAAAAATGAGCAGTCAGTTACGGGAGAGATCTCTTCTTCATAGTTCGTCAACAAAAAATCTTTAAGTTCACTTACTGTTTTGGACATTGGCAAGTTTAAGATCTCATAGCGCTCTAACTGGCCTTTGTTTTCTAACTTAACCACCTTTAAGAACAAAGACAGTACTACCGATTCACACAGAATTGAACCATGCATTATCAGAAACCTGTACTATCCTTGGACACCCAGGGGCAGTAAGTTGGGGCAAAACAAAGTAAACCGGGCAAAAATCGTAACGCCGAAAGTTTTCTAAAAGTGATAAGAGCCCCTGTAAAATGAGTCTCTCCAGACCATTTCCAAATGGCTCTGCAAATGCTGGCTCCTGATTGTCACTCTGAAGTTACTGTTCACTGATTGGGCAAAACAATACCAAGGATTTTTTTTGCTCAATCAGGAGCCAGCATTCGCAGAGCCACTTGGAAATTGTCTGGAGAGACTCGTTTCCAAGGGGCTTTTATCACTTTCGCCACTACGATTTTTGCCCGGTTTACTTGGTTTCTACTTTATTTGTTGCAATGGTACGCCTACCAGTGACTCTAAAAATGGCAAGCAATGCAATTGATCAATCATGATAATTTTGTGCTTTGCAGCTCGTAGTTTGTACATGTAAACATACAATATTCATCAACAAACATTCCATAAATGGTTAAATTTCTTGCATATTTAATAGCCCAGTCACTTTTTTTCTTTGTTGTATAGTTTACCAGTGACAGTATTGTCCTTTTCCTCGCTTCTGCCAACCAGCGTCATACAATCCTCCAATTCCTATGGCACCTTCATTGCTTGCTCTCCTACTATTCAGACTTTCATTGATCCATTTGCTCTTTTCCACTTCCAATGCTTTCCCACATGATTCTTTTGCCAGTCTTTCGATCACTGGTCTGATTCATCAGAAACAACCTTGCCAATAATGTCTTCAACAGCAAAATTAAATCAAGTAAGTAATAATAATCTTTATACAGGAGGCTCAATTCACTTATGTGGTTTTCAGGGAGGTCCTGACAAAAAAATGATGGGATCAAAATTGAATTAAACCAAATTATTACAGTGTTAATTAAGAACCTCTAAAAGCTAAAAAGTATACAACAAAAAGTATATAACATTGACACATTGAAACTCGTGGTAAAATATATAAAAATACAATTAGTCATGTACGGTTAATACAGCTATCTAGCTTTTATATACCTAACTAATATTTACATGAATGTTTTGTGCAGGACATTCTTAATTGATGTTGCAATTCCTGACAAGACCTGCATAGCTGTCCCTTCACCACTCCTGAAGGAGAAACTCTTTTCTTCGCTGCTTGAAAATGTTTTGCATTGTTTTGGGCATTTTTGGCCAACTCTACTTATCTTTACGTTGACGGCCCCTAGACTAGCACTCTTTGCTCTCTTGGGATTCTTGATAGAAACTTCTGGATATTACTCAGTCTCAAAATCAACCTGTCTTGCTAAGGCTGTCATGGGAACAACTGAATCAAACACGGCTGTTGTCAGCTCCTCAAATGTTAGATTCTGAATTGCCTGCATGCTGAATTGATTCTACTTTGCAGCATTGAGATTTGGCATACAGCATTGGTTTTGGTTTCTTAGGCAGCCCCTGTTTAAAGGATTTTCTTAAATGTCCAATTAATTGATTCATTCACGTACATATGAAGCTGCTAATGCTGACATGATTTTAAAACTCACAGTTGCTGTCTTATATAATTACTGCACATCCATGTAAGTGGATAAGTGAATTAATACCTTGTTTTTTAAGCTGTAATACTCTCTAGGTACTGTTTTCTCACACCCGTCTCGGGGTAAAATATTTTTAAGTAATAAATAATTAACGCAACATCTCTGTTAATATTTCCTTGCAAACAATTGATCACAACTACCTTTTTTCTTTCAAAGAACACTGGCCTGAACAGTGACACTGTCAATTCTTCTGCATTAAGTGACACATGGAATGGCTCTTGCCAAGGTATGAATGAAGGTACTGGACTCGTTGGCTCTGTTATGGGGTTCCACTTCATGTTCATACAATGATAAGAAAAACAGGAAATAAAAAAAAATATTAAGGGATTTAGTTTCTGATGATCAGGCTTCTTCATTGTAAACGCAACTCACATCTGCAATGATCTTCTTGTTGTTGAGAGGCAATGTTGAGTAGGTGATACACAGCTGTATGGTAGTTGGCCATACTTTTTAGCGGAGCTCCAGCATGCAGTGTGCCAGTGGAGCACCATGGGTAGGGATTTTTAGTAAACCCATGAGGCTGAAAAATTTAGTTGTGTATGCCTGCCCGCCCGCCTCCACCTACAGACCATCTGGGAGGGAGAGGGGAGTTCCAAGGCAACCTGACCGGGAGGAGGAAAATACCTGTAAAGACTGAGGGGGATGGGATGGGGAGGGGAGACCCAAGGCAGATAAATGCCATCTCTTCTTACCCCTGCAAATGCTAAAACAGCTTGCAACTTTGACAAGGTATCAGCTGACCAGTATCATATGACCATGTCATGGGCTCGGATGTAGCACTCATTGAGATCACGTTTTTTTTTTAAGTTAACCGCTTAGATCGTGGGCTCAAGTCCTAATATTTTTGTCTCTATGGTAATAGCAGGATTTTCTCAGCGGAATTTCTGCGATTGGATATGGCGGTTTATTTGGGCTATGGATCTTTCTTGAGTAGTTGCGTTAAAGGGCAACTGACGGGTAGAAAGTAACTTTTTTAAAATATGTCTCAAATGCTGCACTAAGGCCGTATTAAACGAAAAAACCCACCTAAGATGCTCCTTTAGGTCTAACTTTCACTTAAACCTCCGTTCAGCGCCGCTTTTACAAATATCCGCCATAAACGCTTCGATTTTGATCACGTGACAAGATACGTTGTTCTCGGTCAAACAATTACAATCTACAAAAATTCACACAGCAACTGAAATTGTCTTTCAAGTGCCTTTTACGTAAACATGAAGTTTGTATCAAGGAAAAACTAATTAGGCACCGCATAACAATTTTAGCATAATGTCATCAACACAGTTCATAGTCTTTCAAGTGTTCTGGAACATGGCACTTCTGCTGGGACCTCCTAAGAGCCACTTCAGGTTGGGGAGAACTTCCTTGGGCTTCTACACCTTCTTCTGGCTGACCCGGAGTTGTAAGCTGAGTACTCTCGGTATGAAATTTCTTGACATGAGTAACATTACGCATATCTCTCCCCAGTGCTGGACTATACTGTGACTTTGCTCCCCTTCTTATCCACAACTTTGTAAGGTTCTGGATGAAAATGCGTGTCCAGTTTGTTTCTCCTGTTCTGCTTCAGCAAAATTTGGTCTCCCTGTTGCAAATCAGTTTCTTGGGCATTTTGCCGGTTGTCTGCATAATCCTTCCCCTTCTGCTTTGCAACGATATCTTTGTCTGCAGCCACTCTTGAAGAACGGCTTCCCAAACTGGGTAACTTTGTATGGATCTCTCGACCAAATAACAGCTTCGCTGGACTTACTTTGGTATCCCATGAGTAGAGAACATCGTCTCCAAGGTGTCAATGATCCTTCTGGTTGTCACTGACTTCATAATCGTGACTTAAAAATAACGGCTGTAATAATCAACGACAACAAACAGATATTCGCCCGACGGCAAGGGTCCAAGCAGGTTGCCTGCTAGGTCATACCACGGTTCAGAAGGGAATTTTGTACACCTCATTGGTTCTGGTGGTGGAGGCTGTGCCATGAGCTGGTATCCATGACACACCTTACATTTTGCCTCGACTGCTCTGTCAACGCCGGGCCACCACACTTAAAGTGCACCTAACCCCAAATATTTTTTTTAGCCCCCCAAAAACTCCTTGTGCTCCTGATTATAATAGTGAAAAAATTATCGTCATACGACTTGTCTTCGATTTTTTGTGAATTTTCAAACTTCGCAAAATTCGCGCCACTTTGGTTCACCGCCGAGTCCCAAGGGAAACTGGGCCCTTGTAAGGTTGTGACGTTGGCTGGGGAACCAAATTCTCAGCTTTCTTGCCGATGGTGCGACAAATCTGCAGCTCGTGAAATTTCTCGCTTCAAAACTTCTTAGTTCGAAAATCAGCCACCGAAATAATTTAAGGCCTTCAAAAGATGTCATCAGACAACTCAGACTCGGAGTATTGGATTCCCCAGCCGACGTCACAACCTTACTAGGGCCCAGTTTCCCTTGGGACTCGGCGGTGAACCAAAGTGGCGCAAATTTTGCGAAGTTTGAAAATTCACAAAAAATCGAAGACAAGTCGTATGATGATAATTTTTTCACTGTTGTAATCAGGAGCACAAGGAGTTTTTGGGGGGCTAGAAAAATATTTGGGGTTAGGTACACTTTAAGAGCGCAAATGCTGTTTCGTCTTCACAACACCCTGGTGCCCCTCGTGTGCCAGGTCCAGGACTTGCTCTCGCAGCTTCTGTGGCATGACGATCCTTGTACCCCTCAGGACCAACTTTCCTAACACAGCAAGCTCATAACGTACGTATTTGTAGGCGGCAGGGCAGGAACTCCAATCACTACTTTTTGGCCCGGTAACCCTTCAATTTTCCAATGCCTTCAAAACACTCTTTGACCTTGACTCGCAGGGCTGTAGCGACACTATTGACTTGCTGTCCAAGTCTCAGCACTCCCAGTTGGACTGCAGTTTTCCGGCCAAGGAGGGGTCTTCCTTTTCCACTGATGACAATAAACTCTGCTTCTACTGCTTGATCATCGAGTTGAACAGTGGCACAAAACCCGTTCTGCAGAGCTGTATGAGAAAAGCTTCTGTGTCCCTTTCTCCGATTCACACTTGATGCCTTGGCTTTTGAGATCTTCCCATGTCTCCATGTCAACAACATTGCAGGAAGCTTCAGAGTCGATCAACACTCCTTTGATAATTGCACCACCGACCTTGAGTTGAACAGTTCCACTATCAACACTAAGGACACATTCATCATAGACAGAGAAAGCATATTCGTCATCGTCCTCGACGCAGTTCGCCCCTTGTTTACCTCCCCTCTGCTGTCGGCCCCGGCTTTTCCCCCTCTTTGCATCCTTCCCAGCTTCTGAACCACCTCCTTTGCCTTTCTTTCTTGAAGATTCGGTTTCTGGAACCCTGTATTTCGACAGCTTCATTTTGCATCAATCTGCATAATGACCTTTCATGTGGCACTTGCTACAGGTAGCCTCTAGTGCAGGGCAGATATTATCGCAGGCAGCATGACCGTCTTTTCCGCAATGGTAGCATCTCCCTCGCCTTTCTCCACTGACATTTACGGGTACTTCATTACCAGATTCCACTGACAATCTGCCACTAGATTGCATCTTCTGTGCTTGTAAATCTGCCGCTTCCGATGAGCGAGCCATCGACAGAGCTTGTTTCAAAGTGAGGGCCTGGCCCATCTCCAATAATTTCCTCCTCAATTTACTTGACCGACATTTATCGATGACCTGGTCTTGAATCTGTTCCTCTCTATGTTCCTCGAACATACAGTTCTCGGCTTGGGGCTTCAATCGCGTTACAAACCAATCGACAGTTTCAGACTCCTCTTGATGCATTTGTTGAAAGATATGCC
The DNA here is from genome assembly GCA_963693305.1 of Meandrina meandrites. Taxonomy (NCBI): domain Eukaryota; kingdom Metazoa; phylum Cnidaria; class Anthozoa; order Scleractinia; family Meandrinidae; genus Meandrina; species Meandrina meandrites. The sequence goes on along the minus strand of OY855903.1, from coordinate 36,748,415 downwards.
GCTCGAATGGGACGTTGACTTGCGGAGCAAAGTGCGCATCCAACGTGCGAAGTGCCTTCTCGTAAACATTTGCACTATCAGTGGTCCTGGCTGGTGGATCTGGATCTGTTAGTGTAGCATATATCTCCTGGACGTCCATTCCGGCAGAATGCAGCAAGAGTGATCGTTTTTGTTTTGCATCTTTGACCCCTTTTTCTTCTGCGAAGAACTGGAAAGCTGTTTTCCACTGTTTCCATCTTGGACCAATGCTAGTGACGTCGCCTGTACAATCAAAAGGACTCATACCTCCAATTTCAAGATTTACTGCCATATTTACGTTCGACTTGAAATCCTCTTTTACCCTTGTTGCCAATTGTAGTGTTTCTACGCCAGAGGTAGACCAGATTGTTGTAGATTACTTCAGATTAAACACAGTTTCACTGTTAGCAAACACGCCGCCATTTGCACACAACAACCAACTCCTTTAATTCCACTATGAATCATGGGAAATCCTAGGTACACAATAAAGGTCCGCAAAGCGTGCATACTACAATCACCTGCCAGCACCAAGCCATCCTCCTTTTCACACAAGCTGTCCAGAAGTTGTTGTTGATCTTCCTTCCACTGCTGTATGATGACAGGGTTCATATAAGAGCTGGTATGGCAATAAAAAGTACGCTCACAGATGCTAGCGACATTCATAAACTGTAACATCCTTAAGGTCTTAGCCGTGCTTGAACCTGCAAACACATCAAATACACACTTCCACTGTCACATGTACATGCCTACTAAAATTGAGCATGTATGGATATTATTCTCATCACAAATAAACGTTACCAACAGCGCCTTTTTCCTCATGCACGGTTTTTAATATTTTCATCGTTATGATATGTCACGACAACTTAACGTTACAATATCTATTACATATAATGAAGTGCATCGGCACTTACCGGAAAGTAAAATGGAGGCAGACAACAGCAAGTTGCCAGCAGGCATTTTCCCTTTCACAAACGGTTGGCTAAACCACATCGGGGTAAACTGACATTTCTGGTCAGCACACCATTGGCTTATCTTTACAAAAAAATTGTAGTAAATTCAGAATCAAACTTTTTACAGATAATGGTTATTTTTCATCTAAAGAAAGTATAGAAAGCGTAAAAAAGTGCAACCATTTTGCCGTCAGTTACCCTTTAAAGAACTTCAACTTTCAATGAGCATATTTCCAAAAACCATTAAGAACCAGCAAAAAATGTGTGTGTGGAGCTCTGCTTTTAGGCTTGGCTAAATCTATATAATAGACTTTGTTCAAACTAATCTACCAACCAAGTTGTTGTTAGCAGCTCTAACTCATCTCGCTTCATCTTCATCTAAACCAAGGGAAAAACATTGAGAAGTGGAAGCAAGGTTTTATAATTTTTAGATATTGTATTTCATAATGTTGATTCTTAATCACAGTTTTGTGCTTGTTTGTGACCCATAGAGGCAAGTAGGGCAATTGATCAAGAGACTTGCCACTAAATAATACTTCCCAATTGGTTGCAGTAGATAGAAAACTTTTTTGGAAATCTAAATATGCAAAGTTTGTGTATAGCTTGAGAGAAAAGCTCAGGGTCTAACCATACTAGATTGAAGTTATCTAGTAGGTGTTTGAATTGGTTATAAAGATCATCCATTATCTAGAAAAGTATAATTCATTCATCATTTATTGAGTAATTAATTGATCTATTCCCCAAGATGTTGTGGGCCGGGTGTGAGTTATGAGCCTCTTGCCCTAAATTACAACAAAAATTGTAATACATACTGTGTTGAAGATTAGGCTGAGCTCAGACTCTGACAGTCCAAAAAAGGGTACTTGGTCCCACCATCTGGCTGGGTAGACCTATCGTCTCAGTAAAACGATCAGGGCCTCCATCCCAGTTGGGTGTGTTCGCTGAATTACATGCTTGTAAGTCAGGACATTAAATTTTGTGAATAATGTGTGAAAATTGTATGTTTCAACTACCTTTGCCTGAGGTTATCTAAAGTGCTTTTTCAGTTTTTTTGGAGAGCTAAGAAGCCATATTATTTAAAACTTGTCAAATCGCTTTTTACATCTCAAAAATACTGAACACTTTTTTTAGAGGCAAAAAAAAGACTTCTTCGAAAGGGGGGTAGATGCTCTTATGGGTAGAAAAACCAGGTTTGTAGATCATGAGTCATTGTTGTAGCCAGAGTACACTTCTAAAAATAGTTAAAGGGCATATAAGAAGTTGAATTCTACTGAGACATCTATCTTACAAATGACCGATGCCATCCTTGAAGCTTTTCTTTGCATTGACAGCTCCTAGAGTAGCACACCTTGCTTTCTTGGGAAAGTTCTGGATTCCGCTCCGTCAGAAGATCAACCTGTCTTGCTAAGGCTGTCATGGAAACAACTGAATCAAACACGGCTGTTGTCAGGTCCTGGAATGTGACCACAAGTGGAATTCTGAATTGCCTGCATGCTGAAGTGATTCTACTTTGCAGCATTGGGATTTGACATACTCCAGCATCTGATCGAATTCATGACCACTGGCAGCATCATCATTATCATCATCATCCATGTAAATAACAAAACAAGAAATAAACCAAGGATCTCTTGGCTGGTCATATGGGTATTTAAAATTAAATGTAATTCATGAGAAAAAAAAGATTTACAATTCAAATCATTACAACTATTATTCCATCCTTTCAAATTGTAATTAATCTACTTTCACCTTGCTGCTGGCCATTTCGCAGCAGTGAGGTCAGCGATTGTGACAATATAGAGCAGGCCCCAGTTGTTCAAAGGTTGGATAACGCTATCCACCGGATAAATCACTATCCAGTGGATAGCGTAGTTTGTTTTGCCAACACTTATCCACTGGATAGTGATTTATCCGGTGGATAGCGTTCTCCAGCCTTTGAACAACTGGGGCCTGAAGATTAAATGAAATATTTGATCACACAGTAATTCATGCAGAAAAGAAGAATTTTTAAGAGGCAGTGATGAACAAGTCGCTGATATTGAATAACTGTACACATGGGAAAAGGATTCAAGACAGGTGATTTTTTGGACCACAGTTTCTTCACAGAAAAATATCCTTTTCTTTCTCTTGTGGTGACAACAAAGAAATAACTATAAACTTTATTTAATTTTCAAAACCATTATTTATGAGAAAATTCAGAAAATTAAACTTAAACTTACCCTTGCATGGGTTGGATTTGGCCTTTCCACATACATAGTCACCAGGGAAGGCCTCCCTAACTACGTTCTTTAGGGTGTACGGCCAAACATACGAAGGCTTCCCCAAGTGTGCCTGCAATGTCTTGTTGCTTCCAAAGTGGATGACAAAAAAAAATTGTTTTTAAGTGTGAACCCTACCATGAACAAAACCTCCCATAAGAACAAAAACAAAACATTGTAGCTCTTTTATTGTAACCCTTTATGGAACTTCATTGCTCATAAACTAGAGATATAATACACAAAAACCCAGCAGATCATGGTTAAGATAAATTGTATGATTTCTTGGCAGTACAAAGAGCTCAATTACAGTAAAATGTAATGAGAAAAAATGGGATACAAAAGCATTCAATGTTTACATTGAAGTAAGAGATACTGCATACAATGACAGTAACATTTTCTTTGTTTGAACAACAATGAAGACATTCAACTATAAAACTTAAACACAACTTTGAAGCATTTCAGAAAGAAACTAGGGATTTGTCTTGTTTTATTTTCATTGTTTAGCTGCATCACTAGTACCGCACCTGAGGTTTCAAAAATTCAACACCATAGTTGATCAGCATGTGGGCAATATAATAATAAGACAATAAACTGCAAGGCTGACACTACATAGAAATGAAAAGCCTTAACAGGACAACGACATGATAGAGTCCAAACTGAAAGTCAAAAATGCAAACTCTGGACAGCTGTTTCGACCTGATTGGGTCTTGTCAACAGAGTGTATGCCACACAGAATAGAACAACTAGCGTGAAGACAGTTGTCTATAAAGTGCTCGCTGGTAATGATGATCCGAGTGAGCTCAAATTCGAAGGCCTGCCCATTGACAACAGCCGCGTGACTATTACTCAATAGGTCAAGAATTCGAAATATCATGTCATTGTCGCGATAAGGAAAGTGAGAATAGCCAGAACTATCTGTACACTGAAAACATGGACAAAGCCATGTAAAAACAACGCTGCAAACATGGACAAAACCATGTGAAAACAGTGAAAATGTACAGCATATTGGATCTGAAAAGATCTACGGTCCAAAGAAAACTGAAAATGACAAATGACAGCAAGGGACCGCCGACGAAAATGCTGCAGCCTCTAAATCGTCGGGGTCGCTAGACACGAGTGATCGGTCGACTATTTAGGATCTTCTCGACTTCTGTCAGGAATGTCATTAGGGTCTGCTCATTGACAAGGTGCTCACCAATCATGGCGTGGAGAATCCTTTGAATGGAGCGAATGAGCCGCTCCCAAACACCTCCTTGGTGGCTTGCCGTGGGGGGATTGAAATACCACTGTATATTCCCCTGAAGCAGCTCACGTCCTACTCTTTCTTGGTCCCAGGCCTTCAACGCATTCAAAACATCGGTTTCTGCTCCCCTGAAGTTTGTGCCATTGTCACTGTAAATAACTCTGGGTGGACCTCGTCTCCCGACAAATCTTGTTACTGCTTGAATGAAGCTGTCCATGGTTAAATCATTTGCAAGCTCGATGTGGACGGCTCTATACCTGAGGCAGGTAAAGATGCAACCATAGCGCTCGTGAAGTTTGGGATTCTTTCTCACAGCGCTGCTTCAATTACATCACCTCATTTGGCGCCTTCAAAATGTTTTGGGGTTCATCATTTGCCCAGAAATGTCATTTCAAGCAGAAGAAGAACGGGCGGAGTCCCAGCCTGAACTCCGCCCGCCACCAGTTTCCAGCAGCATTTTCGTCCGCGGTCCCTTGCTTTCATTTGTCAATATAATAATGCCAAATCATGCTCTCATTTTAAATTGATCAAAAAATTGTCCCAAATTCCCTTTACTGTTACAGTTAATAACAAAAACGGTTAACCCAAGAAATGCACCATCAGAAAAACAAAATAAAACTTATTCCCATTTGTTGGTTTATTCATCTCCCTTTTGATAAGGTAGTATATGCATTCATCAAACCATGCAGGCACGCTCCATAGAGGTAATCGGGCATTGTGCAATGAAAAAAATTATTATTTGACTGAATTGTTATTTATTTCATTTCCCTTCTGCTTATATGGCGATAGCCCTGGCACTTCGCATAAAGTAATTTCCCCACCTTTTTCCAAGATTTCCTGTTCTTGTGGGGGGGAATGTTTGAATACACAACCTGTAATAGCATTTAAGAAAGAATAAAAATTGATTAACACAACACCTGCGTTTGGCACTTATGTCCAGGATTGAATGCAGTTTCAAAAATTACGAATTTTGGGATTGTTCGGAAGGCTACAAAAAATCACTTTCTTTTGCAAATTATGAAAAAATCACTAGAGGTTTAATGAAAATCGCCAATTTTATTGGAGAGCTACAAAGAAGAGCTTTACAAAAACAAGACATTTACAAAAATGACAAAAATTGCTATTTTTCAAAACCACCTTAAGGGGCATGGTTTTGTAGCCTGAACTTGTTTATCTAGCAGACATTTACGTCCAGTATCTTGCAAAATGAACATATGAACGTGATTCTCAATCTTGTTGAGGTACTGGGTGTTGACAAAGTCAAAGTCCTCATTAGGAGAATAAACTTCAGGAATATGGCCAGTTACACCTAACTTCTCTTTGTCAATGGGTCGGCCTAACTCTTTGATAAATGCTTCGGTTGCAGCGCAACATTTTCCTTCTGCTATTTCATTCAACATATTGAGATACTTAATGTCTGTTTGCCTGAAGACTTTTGAAACAGTATCAACCAGGATCAATACTACTGGAGACAGGTGGTAACTGCTTGAAGTCCCCACATGCAACTAATTGTACACCCCCGAATGCTTTTTTTGCTTTGATTCTCTTGCTCCTTGAGCAATCAAATGAATTTTGTCTACTATGAGAATTTCTGTATCCTGCCACCTCTTGACTATTCTCTCACTTCTTAGGACTTTTTCCAAGATCACCTGAGTAATGATAAAAGTTAAAACATCTTTAATGTTCAGGAACTGTTGCAGGGCTGCAAATAATTTTTTTCACCTGAAAGGACATATGTCCTACTAAGACACCATCTTGCTGTCCCAGGTCAGGTACTAGTAAGACGTTTTCAGTGCTCTGAACATTCATTTTGGAAGTCGCATTTTTACCAAGTGGTGACAACTGTGCAGATTTTTCAAAACTGGATCATCGTGAGAGTTTGCTTGATGTTTTGAAAGGCCCATGAAAATGACAGTCAGTCTGCATTTCAGTAATTTTCACAAGATGTTATTGCTGTGGAAGAAAAAATCGGGCAACTTTATTATGCTATTGATCGCTAAAAATTTCCTTTTAGAATTATTGAAGATATGAGCATATGGATAAATGAATACCAAATACAGAGGATTTCAGTTTATTACCATCTCTACATTAAAAGTACAAAACATTGAAATGGCCTTGAAATCGACATCTTTGATTGAATGTCATATCTTTAAATACTCCAGCGGCTCAAAAAAATTTAAACTTGGAAGACTTAAACTTGCTCAGTGTTGAATTCAAGGAGAATAAAGCACCATGACAAAAGAAAAGAATGCATATTATAATTTTGTGTGAGATTTTTATAACGAAAAACTATAAAGCCATTGCAAAGCATCGTGCCAGCCCAGCCGCGCAGTGTTATCATGTTTGACTTCTGTAAAGAACTTATTATTGTTACATTTGCAAAATATTCACTCTTATTCTGAGGTTGTAGAGATTTGATACAGATAACGTAATGAATGAAGCAAAATTTGGTTAAAACATTTATAAAACAGGCAGTCATTTTTGCAAAGAAACTTCAGTCACGTAATAAAGAACATGATTTTGTCTCCAAACACATTCTGACGACAGAACACCATACTGGCGCATGTTTTGTGAATTGTTTTTAATTTTTAGCAAAATTTTTACTGTGGACTACTTGAAAAATATAAACAAAAATTAAAATCTCGCTTCTTCTTAAAAAGCATTATGCTAACTTTCAAATAAAACAGAGTTCAAACTATGGTAATGTAAAAGAAAACTTCATAACCCCATGAAAGCCGTAAGGTTTTCACTGATCCCAATAAGTGCCAACCATTCCTTAGTGCATTGTCTGTTAATGGTCGTCAGAACAAGCCTAGCGCATTGCCTCAGAAATAACGGCTTCTTACCCATGTTGTCTTTCTCCTGCCGGAGAACAGAATTCATGCATTTGTCACCATTCTGGTCGCACACATTAGGTGGAAAGTCAAGACCAGCCATAGAATGAACTTCGGCTGTTATCATGCTCTTTATTGGCTCTGCCTTGTATCTAGTAAAGTAAGCCAGGAAACGTCCACATTGTGGGCGTCTCTTTTGCCACTCCTTGCTCAAAGAACTCAGCAGGATTTGAGGCATCAACAAGCCCAGGTGGACAAATACTACCACAGGTTTTCCTGAAAATATAAGCTCCACATTCTTCCGCAACAGATGCACGGATCCCAAGCTTCTTTAACTTGCTGTCTATGTTGTCCTTCATGTAAATCTCGCACATAAGGTGCAAGACGAACGGCAAAGGTCTTCCAAATCCCTCAGTTAGAGCTTTCTCTTCCTCTGGCCCATACACAAGGATGTTTTGAGTGGGGACATGAAGCTGAACCATAGTGGAGGCAAGCTCGTAGTAACTGCCAGCCTCCTTCCTGTGGTGGAGTAATGTTGGGCCCGTTCTTACTGGGTGGTTATTTTCTCTGGACCGAAGCAGCAAGTGACGGTAAGTCATCAAAGTTACATAGTATTTACCGGAATTGAAAGTGGCTTCTACACCGAGAACGCTAAATTTAGCCGGACTGGTGCAGAACCGTTCAACATATTGCAGATGTTGATTTGAGGCGAGGACTATGCAGGGGTCAGAAGAGTTGTCCACTTTCCTCACAAAGCAGTGTCTGGATCTCGGGCATCTTCTTTTAACATGTGCAACAGCTCCACAAAATCGTTGTTGGAACTTTGCTGACTCCTTTGTTTAATGTTAGTTATTTGATGATTGACATTTTCCCTTGTTTTTCAACAACCTTATTTAACTTACAACCCAGTTGAATGTTAACTAGTTGAAAGTCTGGGGAGGGCCTGATAATGTAGCAGGGAAGAGCAGGGCTGATGAATGAATTTATGAGTATTAATGAGGGATATACGTGTATAAATTCCTCATTTCAGGGATTTATGTAGATAAATACGAGGGATTTATTTGTGCTGAAGCTAATGATTCCTCGTTATTAATATTGTTTGAGTGGATAAAACACACAGCCAACATCGACAACAATGATCCGATATTAATGCTTTACGGTTTTCAGTGAACATTTGTGAACATTTGACGATCGCTCATGAAATCACATGCTGTTGCTTACTAGATTGCAGTCACCTTGCATTTTCAGTTTGCATGTATGCATTTGTCGCATGAATTTGAGCCCTGGGCAATCCATGGTATAAAATCAGCTTTCCAACATCAACTTGACTTTCTTTTGTTGCTGAACATGGGGGAAAATGTGCAAGGAGTTTTGTTTGTTATAGACTGCCTTTTTGGGTTCAACTTGCATAAATTAGGTTTCCATATATGGAAAGTAGTGCCCAGTTAATTACAAAAGTCAGCCTGAGTGTTAAAGAGCTGATTTTTTACGGGCGGTGAAAGGAATAATGAAAAAGCTACAAAATTATTGACAAGGTTGTGTTTTAAGACTGTAAGCAGTCTCTGTTTCTCCCCAAAGTCTGTGTCGATGAACTAAAAAAATCTTTGAGCAAGCTTGATATAAATAAAGAATGGTGAGGCCCTCGGTGCTCCTATAACAAGGTCGTTTACAACTTTTGCATTCACCATGACAGGGTTTAAAACAAGTCCACAAGGCCTGACATTGGGTAAAATAAAGCAAACTAGAATCAAATCAATTTTGCCTAGGGTACATGATAATACTCATACAAAGGCATTCATGTTTGTAAAGTTTATTACAGGTGTTACAAATTTTATCAAGCTCTAAAGCTGGAAAAATCTATCTTCAACATTTGACATTTCAAGATTAATTCCAAAATTAAGCGAGAAGCATCCAAAACATTACATTGTACATTAGAGTGATTTTACTAGCCTAGAGTAACTTGAAAACCAATCAAAACAAGCAGCAAAATGCTAAAGCTCAAACCCAAATCTTACAATAACTTTCTATTCAGCCCGGTTTCCCTTTCTTAAATTTTGGCATCATTTGCCAATGCTTATTTTACACTGGTCCCACATTCTGAGGCGGTCTTTTGTACTTCGGCATTGAAATGAGAAGGGTGTTAACAATCATCTGAAAATAATGAAGGTAAGAGACAAGGCATAAGTTTATGAAAGATATGAAAAATATGTTTGTCATATAACACCATAAGGAGTGACTGATTTTAGTCAATGAGGTATAGCTTCATTGACTGTATTAAACTATATGTGGACAGAAAGCACGAGGAATAGCAGAATGAAACCTACAATTTGGGGTATTTAAATCCCAAAGATATAAAAATCATTTTCATTTTGAGACAACAATCGTGTGTTCTATCAGCGAATCGAGAAAGTGTAAAATTCGCGAAAGGTTTTCAATCTGATCTGGGAATTGAGTTTCAGAAGATATTTCATGGGATATTTCAATTTTGCTGTATAGGTATGGTTCATTAAACTTACAAGATCATGTGTACTTTAGGTACGGTTGACCCACACTGTCGACCAAGTATCGGTCCACTATCGACCAATACATCGGTCGATACTCGGTCGTGTATCAGTCGACTATCGATCGATATATCGGTCGATACTCGGTCAAGTATCGACCGAGTATGCATGTTGGCCGATACTGTTCCTCTTTGTCGACAGTCGGCCGAGGCTTTACCGATATCCAAGCGATACTTTGCTGATAGTGTCAAAGTAATACTATTATTTGTTAAGAAATGAATCATAAGCTGTACTTTTAGTGTGTGGAAAAGCTCCTGCTTGCATACAGTTTGTTTAATAATTTTAGTTGTCAGAAACGGAAACATACAGTATTTGGTCCAGTTCTTGGCCGGGTCCAGTTCTCGGCCAATTTGCTGTGTTTAACGCGTTTTCATGCCTCAAATGAATTCCTTATACAATCACCAAAAGGAACAATTTTTGTACATGTAGTATGAATCGTAGAACCACTAAGCTTTATTCCAAAGTTATAGTTTTGTTTTACAGTCATATTTTTCGGCTAAAATTCACTTCATATTACTTCAATGCAGCTTTTCGGCCTATTTGCCTATTATCGGCCACACTGCTCGCAATCACAGCAAAGCAATGTTTAAAAAAACAAAGACGAATTAAACCTTGAAGTTCTGACTTAACTCTTGTCTTGTCTGTTATTATTATAACACCTAACCTGAGCTAGCTCTTTCAAAACCTTTTCACTGCAAAATAAATTGAATGCAATGGTCACACAACAATACTCCGCAATTTGCCCGGAACCTGCACTTAGGGATGTACCATAAGATTTTTGTTGGGGCGGGGGTTTGTTGGGTTTTGTTGGGTGCTTGATACTTGCTTTATATTCTCCCAGCAATACAGGATTTTTTTTTTAGCTCACTCAATATTTTCCTTTTCCTTTGTAACAGCTTTGCTGATTTTTTTTTTTCACTCAGGAGACGTTGCTCAATACTTTTTGGAGATATGTACAACCCCCTCCCTCATAATTTACGCATGATAATTTCCTCATTTGGTTTTCATTTTTTTTTTTCGTTATTTGGTCCGATTTGCTACAACTACCAGAAGTCTGCGCATTTGACATAAAAATGCAAACAGCCTTACCCTGGATATGCAAAACGCAATCAACTGCGCATGTCTACGATCTTGCATCCGACAAATTTTGGCTCATTCTCGCTATTGCCTCGGTAGGGCTTGCCAGCAAAACTTGGAATATGTTTTTTTGCGTCGTATATAACACACACAAAAAATAACTCTTCAGTGGGAAAAAAATGAAAGAGGCAAGCCTTTAAAGCACATGGTTGGTTTTTCATTTAATGCAAGATCTGTTTGGTATTTTTCAGGCCGTGTAAGCGCGAGCTTTAAGGAACAACAATGGCTCAAATGCAATCATTTTGTCAATAAAAGCTTGGATCGTGCAGTTTCAAACATAGTATTAAATATTCAAAGATGATTTTGTCTATAAAAAAACTAAATTCAAAATTTTTTGGGTGGAAATTGCATTTACTTTTTCAAAAATGCATCGTTAGCACTCTTTTTAAGTTTTCAAACCTAATTATCTCGCAACTTTTTGTGGCTACTCCCAGTTTTCTTTTTAGATTTTGATAGTCCTCTGTAACATCAAAATACCTCGCTATTATTAGGTACCATCCTTAAACAAACGGTTCTCCTTCTGGTCTCCTGCAGTAAGTACTTCATATCTTAAAACATGATTTGTTGTTAACAGCTCGTATTATATAAAATGATTGAAATAGTAATAATGTTTTTTGTTCTTCGTTCAAGGTTTCACTTGATATCTTCCTCATTGAATTGTAAGCCGTTTTTGGTTCATTTAGCCAAATTATGACTACAGGACAGATTTAAGCTCACGTCGTAGTAATTTACAGAGGATATTGCTCAGCAATATCCTGCAATAACCTTCCAAAACACCCATTTGGGTGAGGATCACCATACCATCATCGCCACATGAATTCCTGAAGGTATTCTTGCAGGAAATGTGGGTTGGTGTTTCCTTTCATCTTTTTGAACTTTTCCTTTGCTGCGGACCAGTTACTTTCTGCGTGTTGAGTGTGGACTCCAGTGACCGGATCTACAAAGTTCACTGAGTGATTCACTGTTAGGTGGTTAATACCAACTACCCGCTGCAGTCATCTTTAAGCTGCCCTCTGGTCTGTGTACACCAAAGAACCTGGTTGCACTTTCCTGTGAATAGTAGGCAGAAGGGTTGCTACGTTTCGCCTTCTCACAAGCTGTAAGTAAGGTCTAGCAGGTGTAAACTGCGTGTCAAATAGCCCAAGAACCCACTTTTCTTTTCGAGGTCGACGTCCCCTATGGTACTAAAGAATACAAATAAAAGTAAACGTTACGTAAAAGAAGCACATACTCAACTGAAACCAATTCAGGAAAAACTTGATGTTGTTTAAATAACAATGTTTAGAAATGGCCGCTACAAAGGTTACACTCTGAAACTGCATAAATTGCGCCTCCTGAGCCTTGTGTTCATAATTTAAAATAAATCATTTCTTTACGTAACTGCGAGGTCTATGAGGTTTATGTATTGTTATTCAAACGCAGACACAATTTTTATGCTGTATCTATCCAACAGTGTCTTACCAACTACCACACAACTCTTTTCTCACACGCTTGTTATAGAGAGCCTGTACGTGTCTCTATTTACATCAATCAAAAATTTGAAATCTGGGTTCTATTATTAACGAAAACATGACTACTGTACCCCAAACTAACTTCACCAAAATGTTCCGTATTTTGGGTTATACTGTAACGATAAGTTTGAAGGCTGTTGGATGCTTATTTGCCTGTACTTGGGAACTCGGCAAATATCTCGGTTAACAGCTTAAGCTCTTCACGGGCAGACGGACAAAATGGTTTAGCAAACAATGCAATTCGTTGCGAAGCGGGGAAATAACTCGGTAGAGCCACAGGCTTAGCAGCCGGCACTCGTTACAGCATGCCAGAGGTACAGGGATCTTATTCCTCCGCTTAACTTCGTGACAACGTAGCAGAAAACTAGGAAACGTCTTTAGAACTCAGCAAAATCTTCTTTATTGTAGATTATACTTGACACTAACGTATAGTACAAACTGCTAAAGGTAATCTATTTTCTCTTCTTGCCGATTCCTATCCCAAAAGAGCAGATAAAAATGACAATAACAACAAAAAGTCATGCTTTGTCAAGGCCTGGATTATCCGCTAACTTACCTTAGACTTGTGATTAAATTTTGATTCATCAATTTGAACAATGACGCCTTGTCCGCCTAGCTGGGGGATTGGGTGATGCAGCAGGACATCCCATGCTACTTCCCGGCACTTTCGCGAAAACTTGACCAGGACCTTTCGTGATGCTACACCTTCAATTTCCATAATTTTTAAGGAATCCTTTTGTGACCATTTCCAGAGAAAATGTAATAGCCAGCCTAGAGAAATTCTGCTTCTAGAGAAAAATGAATCTGCACTCACTGACAAGGCATGTTGACAACGGTTACATTTCATGGAAGAGAAATTGGTAAGGTGTTTGTAATCATCATTACACTTTACGGTCTCAAGAAATGATAAACTTGTGGCCGCTTAGTGGTAGGCCATTTTCATATAACCCCCACCCCAACTTTTCAAGGTTTTGCTTTGGCTACCTTTCAAGGTTTTACTTAGGTTTTGATATAAAACATTGTAAGTCAAATTAAATAGTTCATGTAGAGCTTAACTTATTTATTGGAATTAATTGGTGTCCTAACAATTGGCTTCATAGTTTAAGATGGCATTATAATTATACTTACTTCCAGCTGACAAACACAACATAGCTGATGTTACATCACCAGACATAGTTGACGTGACTGTTGATGGTGCGGTCGATATAGCTGAAAATAAATTCAAGGTAGTTTGATCCATTGTTTATAACTTGTTTCATTAGTTTTTGCATTGTAACAAGGTGAAAAGTACTGTTCTGGTAAGACACGGATGGAAACCTTTCACCTCTACCCTTACTCCTATCACAAATATGGTTGGTTCTCACATAATGGCACCAATCGTTTTGATCACCCCTGTCACTTCACGATTGGAGTAATTATATGAGAACCAATCTTTATTGTTCAAAAAGTTGATTTGACATGTTTACAGAATACTGTAAACAGGAAAGTGAATTGGATTTTTTTTCTTGCAGCTGACTGAATTGGCATATTTGTGTCAATTTAAATATATAAATAGATTTTTATTAGCCAACGAAGCTTGTACAAATAAGTTGCGAAACGAGTACAAATATCACATGATGTTTGTACTCGTGTCATTCCCCTGACCTAGTCATAATTTTAGGGAAATAAAAGTGTTGGATAATTAATCTCTTATAAGACATTTCAGTGTGTAGTATTGTTGTGTATTTTGATTCGTCCATAGGGCTCCCCAAAATACTGCTTGACCTTTAAAATGTCTAAAAACGTATATATAGATTTGTTTGTTTACATTAATAACTAAATTCACTCTGTGGTGTGGTTAAATCTCTGATTACTTCAAATGTTTAACTTACTTCCTGTTGACGAAAACAACACTGAACCAGTGTTTACAACACTACCAGGTGTGGTGCACGAAACATGTCCAGTGCTCAGGACACTACCAGATGCGCTGGATGGGACATGGCCAGTGCTGACGACACTACCAGGTGCACTGGATGCAACAAGGCCAGTGGTGACAACATTACCAGGTGCACTGGATGCAACACGCCCAGTGCTGAGGACATTACCAGGTGCACTGGATGCAACAAAGCCAGTGCTGAGGACATTACCAGGTGCACTGGATGCAACTAGGCCAGTGCTGAGGACATTACCAAGTGCACTGGATGCAACAAGGCCAGTGCTGAGGACATTACCAGGTGCACTGGATGCAACACGGCCAGTGCTGAGGACATTACCAGGTGCACTGGATGCAACAAAGCCAGTGCTGAGGACATTACCAGGTGCACTGGATGCAACAAAGCCAGTGCTGAGGACATTACCAGGTGCACTGGATGCAACAAGGCCAGTGCTGAGGACATTACCAGGTGCACTGGATGCAACACGGCCAGTGCTGAGGACATTACCAGGTGCACTGGATGCAACAAGGCCAGTGCTGAGGACATTACCAGGTGCAGTATCGGTCAGTATTGACCGATACTCCATTGATATATCGGTGGATACTCGACCGATAGTGTCAGTCGACGCTACCTAAAGTACACATGATCCAACTTACCTTTAATTGCATTGATGATCTCGTGGTCCAGGGGAGCAAAGTCCTTTGTTCCATAGACTGTGGAACGCAATAAAGTTTCCCTTGAGAATATGGTATCCACAAGGTGAAGCGTTGTCATGGCTGTTGGTTTGTGAGCGGCCTTAGTATAGTTAAATTCTTTTCTGGGAATCTGCACATTGCCACTTTTGCCTAGCGTGACTGTGTCATTTCCTGAAAAGTGGAAGGAACACAAGGAAATAATGGGCAAGAAAATCAACAATTTCACTGTATGATATCCTTGCCTTAATACAATCCCCCTCCACTCCACACACAATATTTTTCACGTTCCTCCGTGGCAACAACTTTTAAGAAAAACTGCTCGCAGTCTAAATTTCCAGGAGTGGCCTTTTTAAGATTTCAGAGCTATGTCTGGCAATCAAGTAATTTTACTTGAAAGACCATTGAATATAAAATACGAAAAATACTTCAAATGCATGTGATTGATTTAAAAAAAATTCTTTAAGTTTATGATTTACCTGTTGCATTTGTTCTTTCGGATAGTCACTGGCTTATGTGTTTAATACGTGGCAAGTTTGGTTTGCGGTACCAGGATCAACATAGCTGGTGGTTTTGTACAATTAAATTAAACTACATACTATAAGACAATGAGCGGCTAAAATAGAAGTTTAGCGGAAAATTACATTACCTTAAAAGATATTTATACAAACTATTAAAACTATGTAACATTGCCAATTCAATATTTATAATTGTTGTTGTAATGTTTATTACACCTGTGAAGTGATCGAAGTTCATTTTGCTAGTGAAAAGTGAGGATAGCATACCTTAGTTATTCAACTCTCTAATAAACAGGTTGTGTAGCTGGCGTAGAAATAAGTGCTAAGGCCGGTGATGTGTTTAAGCCTTGATGATTAGAAGCACTCAGTGAAAATAAAGTGAAATTTTGCAATTGCGAATTACAGACTTGCAAATTGAGTTTGTTAGCTTCCGTTTGGAGAGAAAAAATAAAAAGCCAGAGTATAACCACACCACTTTTTTGTCTGACTAAAAGCCTAACTCCAGTGAAGAAATGCATCAATTTTTGTAATAAAATCATGTAGATAATTCCACTTAAACTTGAGTGACAGCAATGGCAGGAATCAATGATATCGAGTTTGTAATAACATGGATCGGTACATACCATTCCTCTTGGTTTGTCTTTTTTAGGGTTTTTGCTTTTGGTTTTCCTTCCTTGGTCTTGCATTCTTCGCAGTATCCGCAAATTAACAACAGAAAATAACATTATGATTTATCAAATTGCCATGGGAAAAGATTAATTCTAAATTCCGGTATTTCAAAGAAGTTAGAAGGTTAAAGAACAAATACTTACCAATTTTCTCTTCGCTCTTGCTCTCTGTGGTGGCAGGTCATTCTGAGCAGCAGTTTCCTGTGCCTAATTGAGCAGGTAACAAGCAACAACTGCCGCTACCTCGTTTTTGGTTTTACCCCAAATCACTTTTGCTTTTTGCCCCGGTTTTAACCCATTGATGCCTGGAGGTTTTTAGCACGCACCCACCCCTAAATATGCTCTTTTATGGCATTCAATGCAAACGTATGAGTGGAAAACATAAACCATATGCGCAGTAAACCCAGACAAATAATTAGTTTCTGAAGTAAACTTTTATTGCAACTAGACATGTTGAAAGACTAATTTATGAATTGAAGAGTTTATCAGCCTTGATAAATTGATCCCAAACCAAACTTCAAGACAGCGACAAAATTTTATTCACCTCCGCGCGTGATTTTAGGAGCTCGCAAAAACACACAGACTTTGAGCAAAGTCTAAAAAATATGGTAAAATGCTCTGGAAAGTTAAGTTTTAATTCTGTAAAACTGACACTGCCATTAATTCAATAGTACAAAGGTATTTTCTTGTTGCAGAAAAGCGGTACTTTGAGATGACAAAAATATTTACATATCACGACGGCATGAAACAGGGAAAATCGCTGACAAAACTACAGAATTCTTACCACTAAATGAACACTTGCAACGCTTTCCTTTACTTTTAATGTTAATAAACATATTCCTTTGTATTTTCTGAAGCACTGTAGTAAGTTTCTAAAGCTATAAACACAACTCAAAATAAAGCGCCTAAATATACAACTGAAGCAAGTCTCGGCAAAATGATGCGTATCAGATAACAACACGTGCGTGTCAAATCTGTTCGCTTCAAAAGGCCAAATTCTGAACTAAAGATTGATAAATGAAAGAAACTTGAAAGAAAATTTATTTTGAATTAAATTTTATTAAGGATAAATCCAAGAAATGTATTCAAAAGCGTCAAAATATCAAAAAAAAATGTAAAGCCGTGTAATTGTGCATCAAGAATTAATTTTTCACATGTTCAAGCTAAAGCTTTTGCAGTCAGTTGTTCACCCAATGGCTTTGCCGATTCTTCTAAAAATTCAATCCATATTCAAAGCACTACTGTACATTACCATTTTTGTTTTCAAAAGTCTTGAGAAGCCGCATTAAGTTTGTGTGTTGGTCCGTGATTTGTATTCAAAACACATTTCAAAGCGCCATGACACTGTGTCTTTGCGGTCTTGGAAACCGTCCTCAAGGAGGTTTAAGCACTCTGTACTTCATGATTTCCATTTTAGAACCACTTAAAAATTGGTCGGTGTTTCTTCTTTTAATTTTTAGCCCCAAAGAGGGAATTTTCTGTGTTCCGAATGAAAAACAAGGACATGAAAGTTTGTAAACAAGAGCAGTGATAATCTTCTACATTTTGAATGCATGACGAAAAACCTTCTCTCTAGGACCCTTAGAGTTCTCTAAAAATATGCGCAGAAAACGGATTCTCATTGGCTTATTTGCCCTTATTATCCATAGAACATAGGAGAAAGTCTCCAGGGAGGGAGGGAATGAGCATTTGTCACCATGTGCTTTTTTCAGGCGGTTATGGGTGGCACAGGCATTTCAGGGGTGGTTTTCACATGGGTGGTTACGGGCGGCACAGGCACCAATGGGTTAATGGGGATGGATTAACAATGGTGGAACGGAAAACATCAGAATACTGCCTTTGAAACCAATTAATTCTAGTGATTTTTTCTCCATGTTCTGAATAGCAAGGGTCAACTGACGATGATGGGGATTCAAAAGTGACATTGATGCTCATTTTCAGCCCCCTTATACCTTTCTTTCAACTCATCTTCAAATTTCTTGATCATGACATCTATCTTAACCTTGTCTTCCTTGCTGAGACCGAATGTATTAAAGATTTTCAACGCCTCCTCTCCAGCAACTGTTAACAAGGTCGAACACTGTACTTTTGTTGGTTTCTTGTCAGAGCCTGTCACATTGAGAAAAAGCCTGAACTGCTGAATCCAACATCTCCAATTCTCTGCAACATTTCCCTTGAATGATAGCAGCTTTGGTGGTGGGAGTTGATTCATTATTCTCTGGTTTCTGACACCATGTTATGCTTTGGTATTCAAAGAATATGAACACGTTCAACATGGCTGTTGAAACTACAACTCTGATTTTAATATATGAAATCGAGGTAATACATGACGGTGCAAACACATGCTCTAAATAGACACTTGGAACTTACTTGTATTTGACAACACCATGTTTGCAGTGTGATCCAAAGACACGGACAGGATCTCTTCCTCTGAAGAACAAGCGAGCTCTGTGATGTCATCGGGCTGGTGCACTTTCTTGCAATTAGGTCGCTGAGAACGCTTCTTTTTTGATCCACTTGGAGAATTCTTAGAACAGTTGGCTGCAAAGTGATTCGCTTTTCGACATGCAGAACCAGTTTGACTATATGCAGGGCATTTGTCCCTTTTTGGCTTGTGCTTCCGACCAAAGAACTTACATTCTGCGATTAGCTGATGTTTAGGACCTTTCCTGCTGTACGTCCTTCGGTACTTTTGGCTTCTTCCAATCTTCCTTCTGGTTAACTGTGTTCGCTTCTTCTTCCTTAGTTTGGCCCGGTGCCATGTCTTTTAGTTGTGCTGCAGTAGCTTTATTCGCCTGACATATGTCGACACATTTTGACAGCATTAAACCAGATTCTTGGAGTAATTTTCTTCATATGCCTTTATCATGGACACCACAAAGGATTCGATTGCTGAGAAAATCCTCTTTCAAGGTTCCAAACGAGGCGAGCACTGTAAGCGTGGTGATGTGTCAATCAATTCTGCTTGTTCTTGCAAGCGGTTATTGAATTTATATCGCTCGTAAATAATGTTTGTTTTCCCTATGTAGTGATTTTGACAGAGTTTGACGACCTTTTTTAGTCTGTTTTCTTGTCAATTTGAAATGTGAGGCCACTGTGGACGTCGAGTGCTTCTTTGCCAATGCACGTAATAAATGTAGCTACACTAAAGTGGCTTGTTTTGTTTCTCATATTTTTACACTTCAGTAAAAATATTAAAATGCTATTGTAACCTTTTGGTAAACATTATGTGGTTGGTTCTCCTCTTATCAACTGCCGTGCCTGTTTGTATGGTAGTGTAACATCTGCACATTTTGGACTACAACCCCCTGACTTAGAAAGTTACCTGAGCAATTGATTAAACTGGAACATATGCAAGATTTTATACTTAAAATGGAAACGAAGCAATCAAATGTTATTACAATATTAAATTGCAAAGAGTTTTAATGTTTGTTTATTAAAGCTTTGAAAAGTGCCATCCGCATGTTTACTTGCCTTTCTAGTGACTCGATTCTTCTCATTTACACTTCAATGGCATCTTTAATTTAGTTTGGTTTCAAGCTTTTCCCTTTTAGAGCAAGTTTTGTTGTCAACTATGTGGACATAGTACCCTTTGCATGACAGCCATTGAACTAGCAGTTGCTTTGAAATGTTTACGACAACAACGACACAAAAACTTAAGGTTTTGGAAAGGAGCCACCTGGAGACTTGCCTTGAGAGCATATTCTGTTCATTGGCTATGTGGGTTGCTGAAAAGATACCTAAATTGTGGAGAGAAGATCACCCACCTGCAAGTGATGTGTCAACCACCACCCTGAGAGACACAACACTTTGTAGTGTTTTGTTGTATTTGACTTAACGTCAATGCATTTAAACAGTAGGCTTTGTCAGTCCAAACATATCCGCTTGTTCTATGTTGCAGAATTTATTTCGCTCGCCTTTTTATGTCAAGGATATTGTTTTGTTTTACTTGGTACTGTTCAGGAAAATATTTCGAAAAAACTTTCTTGTGTTTTTGAATGGGGAATAGCGAAAACACATGCAAAAAGCCATTAACATGAAGGCAGAACTACATCCATTAATGTTATTTGATTACGTTACTTATTTGCTTTTACAATAAAAAGAATTTTAAGCCAATCTGTTTTTGTTTCTAAATTTTCGGTGACTTCTGTTTACCTTCATCAGAGCTAGAAAATAAAAATTTGTTGGTGCTCGCGCTACCAACCCATGCATTTTTTTATCACACCTAGCCGGAGTCGTCTCCAGACCCACAAACACAGCTCTAACTGCTAACTGCTAACTGCTCTCCAGGCATGACAGGCCTGTCCCTAATGAACAGCTTTCCAAGTGCCCATGCTATCGTTAACATGTTTATTTCATACATACTGAGATTTGCAGACAAAATTGAGCTGTTGAAAAACCTGTTCGGTAATACACCAATTTCATAAATGGCAGATGCATGGTAAAAAACTGGTTACCTAGTCATGAAAATGAGGCGTTTTAGGATAAAGAACTTTCGTGTAATAAGTGATTTGGGGAATTTGTTCATTTTTATAAAGTTTTGAAGCTATTTTTTTAACAAGGCATTTATTTCATTTTTCTCGTTCAATTTTAAAATAATTGAACTCAATACGAGTTCAAAATCGAATAGGGAATCAAGTTGGATTTTTTGGCCTGCCGAATGATCAAAAACTTCAGCAGCAATGGCTAGTAAAAATACGGCGAGATGTTGGCCCACATTTTAGCCCTCAGGGACAACAAAGGTATGTTCAATTCATTTTTACGAGAGTGACATCAAGAAACGAATTGGAGGTAAAAAGATGGCTTTAAACGAAGGAGCATGTCCCTCGAGGTTTCCATGGTGCACTTTCTCAAAAGCGCCCACCACCGACTGTAGGAACAATGTCAACAACTCGCACTAAAATGCAAGGTTTGGAAGAATCTCTGAGCGAAGACCAAGAGATGGATGAAGAATCCGTTACTTCATTTTGTGAATCTTGTGATTGGCCTATTGAAACGATGGAAGAATCACGACCGGATTCGTATGAATCATTAAAAGAACAACTGCAAGAAGTTTTAATTTTATGTATCTAGGTTTTGGTACTATTAACATTTGGCCTACAAGTGATGAAATTGATAAAACCATGCCAGAAGACTTTAAAGCAAAATACCCCAAGAGAAGAGTCACTCTTGACTGTACAGAATTAGTGTCAAATGCCAAGTAGCCTGTCACTAAATAGTAGGCTATTCAGCTCCTACAAAAATCATACTACAGTCAAAGGTCTGGTTGGAATTGCACCTTCAGGGGCAATAACCTTTCTGAGTCAGCTGTACAGTGGAAATATTTCTGACAGAGAAATTGTTGAAGGAAGTGGGATTCTAGACTTACCTTTTGATGATGGCAATAGTGTAATGGCTGACATCCCCTGGGAATCTGCAAAGATCCCACGTACAAGCACAAATTGGCACAACAGACGCATTTTAGAAGCATGGGAAATCAATACTTGTAGGAATCCGCTGAACCGTGATGATGGCACATGCATTTGCCGCAGGAGTTTTTAAATTTAGCCTTAAGGGACAGAACATAATTAGCTCCGAGTTGCTGATTTGCATAGTATAAGAACGTGCTTTTTAATGAATTCCTTTTCACTTTCCCCTGATGAAGGCTGAAGTTTCAGCCGAAACGTTGGGACTTTTACAAAAATTTTACGAACATTTTCATATTTTTAAACCAGAGTAACGTTTTATTTTATTTTCAATCATGAAAGGTTTCACCATTGAAGGTTTACTTCTGCTGGGTGTCTCATTGAACATTCCTCCATTTGTTGGTCATTATGATCAAATGCCACCAGAAAATGTTGTCAAGACACAAGTCATTACTGCCTTACGTATTCATGTCGAGCGAGCCATTAACAAAATTAAAAATTTCCACATTTGGGACCGAATAATACCCCTCTCCCTATTTCCTATCTTAAACCAAATGTGGACAGTTTGTGGTTTTCTTCGGTAATGTCGAAGACCCCATTTTATCAGAATAATAGGTAGGCAGGATGGGTTTGAATTCCTTTGGAAACTTTCTGATAAAGACTGTACAATTTCAGTCAGTTGTATAACACTTAAATTTGAAACAATATCATAATTGTTTAATCACAATTGTATGATGCTAGCACTTTGACTGGTAGTGTTTATATAGGTTAATGAGGTGGCCAGAGCTACCTTTCTTGAGTCACCATTAACCTCCTCAGACAGTCTTCTCTATCAAATGCTCAACATAGATATTTTCCTTACTGACTGGCATATATTTTTGAATGTGGATTTACATCTTAACTTGCCATTTCAGTTTTTCTTTTTAATAGTAAGAATAATTACACTGAATGATATAATAAAGATAACTTAATGCTGAGGTCTATTGGGGCTGGGTTTGTGGTTAAATGCCAACATTGACTTAAAATAAATTATTGAGAGTGTATCTGTGAAGTCAACACATGTAAGAGATGAAAACATAAATCATAGCCAGGCTTTGCTATGCCCTTGCCCATTATAATGTCTACAACATTTCAGCAGCAGCAAAATCAATAAAATGTTAATAATAGTAGAGAAGAAGTTTTCCCTCCAGGTTGCTCATGCATTCTACGTTTGTCAGATACTCATCCTCCAGGAATGTTTTCGCCTTCCTCCAGCTGGTTGAGACAGAGTGGTGGCTGCTTCTCAGCAGGTTTCCACTGTTCTCAATGTAGTTGTTCATCTCTGCCTTTGTGAAAAGCAGCATTTTGAAAAACTGTGTGCCCTAACCACATTCGGGAAATTTTATCTTTTGCATTGGAACATCACCAGCACTCGAAACAACAACATTAAAACTCGCACCCTGCTTGGAATGTTTTCGCTTTGTGAACAGGAAATTTGGAACCGGATCGACAAGAGAACTGTCCTTTCCTGACTGATATATTCTTCGACTCCAATACACACGTTGGCAAAAAAAGGAAGAAGAGAGCAAAATTTTTATTTCTCTAAACATAACTTTGTTTTTTACAATGTCTATCGATTGCGAATGATCAAATGATCTAAAGTTGTAAACTTGCTGCTTTACAAGTTGAGCTTTTGTACGTAACCCTTTAGCAGAATCGTTCCGACATTTAAGCCAAAAGCGTAACTCGTCATTTTTTACTCCCGGTGGCTTTCTGCCATTCAAAGATGACCCGGGAATGTCGTTTTCTGTTAGCTCAGTGGCCATTTTTTGCCTTCCCTCTTTACGTTTTCTGATTGTTCTATCCTAAAACGCCTCAATTTCATGTTTGACCGCTAGCCACCATTTATGAAATCGGTGTATTCCGGCAGCCAATGACATTAGCAAAACGACTTTCTCACGCGTGGGGAACCCATTTCATCCAATCAGAAAGCGATGGTGCCAGCTTTTTCACTGCTCAAAATTTCTTGTTCGCAGGGCTTCCTTTCTTTGGCAGTACATTGCTAGACAAATACTGAGTTTCAGGAGGTTAAAACGCGCTGAGAAACAACTATGTCTGGGTGTTCTGGCAGTAGGTTCAAACCTTTGGATAAACCAGTGGAAGATTATATTGCCGACCAAGAAAACAAAAACACGAGCAAAAACGCAAAGGGACATGAAGCTACTTACTACATTTCTACTGGAGAAAAACGAACAAAGAAAACTAGAAGAAATTCAACCAGAAGAACTCAACTGGTACATTGGTGAATTTATTGTAAGTGTGAAAAGAAAAGATGGCCAAGACTATGAACCATCAAGCCTTCGAAGTTTGTTTTCAAGTTTCAATCGGTATTTAAAAAGAACGGGAAAGGGAAGAAACCCAATGCAGCCGAAGCTTTGTCTGGTGTAGAGAAAAATATTCTTTACGAAAAGAATTTACTCAAGCTGAACCCCGTAACGTCAGAGCTGTTAAACCAAAGACTTTTGCAGCACCGAATCGTCCACCAGAAAGAGATCCAGTTGCGGTATACAAAATTTATTCCAAAAGGCGACCTGACATGATGAATAAGCCTGATGCACCATATTGTCTTGGAATAAATTACACAAAAAGTCCTTCGTCAAATGAAATGTGGTTTAAATCAAATGCCATGGGCAGAACAAATTAAACAGCTTGATGAAAACCATGGCGGAAAAGGGAGGCCTTACAAACAGTAAACAACTAACAAATCACAGCGCTCAAAAACACGAGATACAAAAACTAAACGACATTAACATGCCTCCTAGTCACATACTGCAGCTTTCAGGCCACAAAAATGTCCAAAGCATTAACAATTATAGCCACATTTCTCAGCAACAGCAAAAAAACATGTCAAGGATACTGAGTGCGACCTCGACTGAACCTCCTGCAAAAGTTCATGGAGCATTGGCTACAGCGAGTGAAGCAGAAACCGTGTCTTGTAGTTTTCAGTCATCAAGCAGTCCTACAATGCCTGTAGCAAGTGTATTTAGCAGGGCAGTCTTTCATAATTCACCAACTTGTGCGTAAATACCGTATGCGCACACTTCCCATGAAATAATCTATATATCCCATGGTAGAATAGAAGGCAATCCTCATCTTTGTTTCCATTGTAAGGGGGAAGATGGCCGCCATTAGCTCCTCCCTAGCACTGCCTGAGTAAGTGCCATTATTGCCAAGAATTTCCTCTGTAAATTTGTCTTGCTCTTCAACCACTTTACATTCCTTAGTGGCGAAAGGGGTTGAACTTTGGGGGAGAATTAATGATGACATCCTTGGCCATGCGGGAAATATCTTCAAATTTACTGATTGCCATCCTCTCATTTAAGCATTTCAAGAGTTCACCAAAGTGTACAGACAAATGCGCAAGCATTTGTCCCATCATCAGGAATGTTAGAGCAACTTGCGCTCTTGACTGAGCTTTCTTGGCTGACTTTAAGTGGGATATCTCCGCTGTTTGCCTGTGCTTCTTTGCCTAGGATATCCACTACATATTTTGCATCTGGCCTGTCTTTGGGATTACAACACATACAATGGTCATGTAATTTGCGCAGATGAAGACAACTTACTGCATGCTTTATGCAGTAGTAATCTGAGTGAGCCGGCTTCTGGTTTTCAGAAATTAGCCTTTCTAAAACTGAAAGAGAATTTCTAAGTGATAAGGATACTTTACATCTGGATTTATTAGCACAAATAAGAGCATGCCTAGGGCCTAAACATGCACTGCTTTTAGGTCTTCTAAGGACAGTAATGATCCGCTCTGATGGAAAAGTTCCGGTGCTCGATAAGCGGGAGATCCCTGGACAATATTGCTTGTCACCATGTGGCAGACACTGTTAGTCTGGTTTATGGCTGAGCGGCTCCTCCAAAATCTGCAAGCTTGCAAATTATTGGCCTTGTCTGGAGCATCTGCTCAAGTTCCTGTTCATCATTTTAAGCACAATAGTGTTGGTTGGATACAAGCACTTTGGCGGGCTTGATCCCAAAGCAAAGTTGAAGTAATAATAAAAATAATAATCATAATCATAATAATAACACTTTATTTATATAGTGCTATTTCTATTACTAACCAATAGCTCGAAGTATATATTATAAGTATATGTACAGGAAATCGTGTGAACACGAGTGTATTACGTGATTTATGGGCACGAGTGACCATAAATCACGTAATGCAGGAGCAAGCTCATATTTTTTATTTATTTATTATATACCTAACAAAATTACTCCGTTACGGTACTTTGCACGCCATGCGAACTACATGAAATGCTTCAATGGTTTCCCAAATGCTCACGTTTTATTTGAACCAATCAAAAATATCATGTTGTGACAAGGCAAATCAAGCGTAAAGTTTTCAAAAGTTTTTGAGAAAATATACGCTTACAAGCTGAAATGAAAGGCAAAATTTCGGTTGTTAAAAGCTGCAAGAATACTGGTCCGCTACTCTGTTTCAAATGTTTTTTTTTTAAATCTCAATTGGCGTCAGTAAATAACATTCAGATTTACAGACTTTGGTGAACTGCATTGCCCTTGAATCACAGTGATGAAGCAAACCGACTGTCTGCCATCTTTTAATTTGGTGTTCAAATTTGGCGCTTCCCCTGTGTTTCCATACTCTATAACCTCTATTTGCACTCTATAACCTATTTATGCATTCGTTTTTGACTAATCAAAAACATGATATTTTGTTGAGTATATAAAATAAGTATATTTGAGCATCATTGTGCTTGGTTTGATGCAAGAGGCATATGATTAGGGCTAATTGTATATAGCCTGTCTTTCTATTGGAGATATTGGACATGATAATTTGAAGAACAATTTTAAACATTTTCAGCTTTTTGATAAGCCTAGCATTATGGAAAGTCACAGGCAATTTTACTTAGCATGCTTTAACATGCTGTTCAACAAATGTAACATTTATTCTCTGAAGAAGTGTCATTGGAGACAAAAATACACATATATTTACACTATAAAAACATTACATTATAAAAACGCTCAAATACAGTAATAGGCCAAGAAGAAACTGGAACTTAACAATTTAAATTTACCTTCCAACTGAGTTCAGGTGTAGTTAGAAAAGAGGCAATAATGAACATGCAAGAGCATGTATGAGCTTGGTTTGCCATAAACTAAGGAAAACATAAGCTAAACCATCTTCTGCTGCTCATTCTCTGCCACTAGTCTTTTGCAGCAAGAAAAAAAATCAATCGTTCATCCTCTAAATACTTAACCACCTAAAACTTACTAATTTTAGGAAGCAGGTCTCCTATTTTATATTCTAAGAAGATCCACCACATAATTAATGAAGGAATTAAAACACGACAACTGAATTAATTAACTCTAAGTCTTTTAGGCATTCCTTTTCTAAAATAGATTAGCCTGTAGTATAGGAAATCACTGCAGAAGCTACTGAAATTGCTTTTAAGTTTGACAAAGGGTCACCTTTCAATAACAAAGAAGTGAAGAATGTAAGAAGATAAAAAGCAAGGAGCTTTCCTCATTAACCAAAAAAAATCTCAACTAGTAACGCTTACTATGCTAGAAATTCCCAATTTTCGCATGAAGTAAACTTGCAGGATGTCAAGTGACAAATGACACTTAGGAAACAGGAAACTAGGAATGACAGTGGCCAAAAAAGGAAATAAATAGGAATTCTCACTCCAAAATAGGAAAAAATAGGAGGATTTCTTTGAGTTCTATCATCATAACACTCCCAACAGCAACTCTGTTCCACAACCAAATGCTTTAATATTTAATAGGCATGATGGCAAACATACAAACAAAAAACAAGTGTTACCACCTATGTTACCAGCACAACTCATCCTTCAACAAATACTTCACAAGATATTGTTTATTTAAGTCATTAGTCCTTTAAAACTGTGAGAATGATAAGCAACAATAAGTGTTTTTTACAAACCCAAAACTATCCAAGTTCACTGTCACCAAATGTATGTCTTCCTTACAATAAAAGCAAACCACGAAACAGGAGGCAGGCCAAAAAATAGGAAAAAGTAGGAAATCAAAGGCTCTGTGAGCCACGACTGAATTTTTTTTACCAATATATGCATGTTATTTCCATTTTTTGAGTATGTATGGGCAGAGCGCACCTGTGTTGTGTAAAATGGAACTTGCGAAGCAGAAGATCAACACAAACAAAATATGCGGGTCTGTCCCCTGATCCTGTGAGCTCCAATTTCTAAGAAAACCACTGCCAAGCATCTACACACATTCACAATATGGATGGAAAGTATAACCAGTAAAACAAGTCGTTTGGTGAGCAAATTGAGCCACTTCCACTGCAGTAAACAAGATATTTGGCCAGTAAATCACCACTTTCACTAGCTAGCTTGCCGCAAGTACACATCGATATTCAGTCGCTGTGACAATTTGTGTGAGCCTACGGTGGTCGTTGCAGATAATCAGCGGCTCAATGGACTCCCAGGTTGTCTATTGCGTTTATATAAATATTTTTACCCGAACTTTTTAAAAATGTCAGATTAGCACAACGCGGTAGATGACATTCTATGAAGTCAGAGATTATCAGTTCGAAACCAGATTATGTGGTACATAAACTTGTTTATCGTAGTTGAAAATTCCGGCGTTATCTTTGCAATAGGAAATTATGTCATGCGAGGAATCTACTATGTATGCGTTACAAGCACCTGTAACACATGGAAATATTGCATTTTGCATCGCGTTTGTTGCTCTTAATTTCCACTTTTTCGGCGGTCAAGTAACTTCCACACAATTTTCAGCCGCATTTTGTTTCTTTGCTTTTCTCTTCCTTGTTAAACCTTAAAAAATAGCCTTATTACGGCCGCCTTGCTACACTCTTACTTCTCTTATCAAAATGTTTACAGCTGATGGACCAACCAACCGACCAACCATGTGAGTGAAGTCGGGCTACCCACATAACATAAAACTACATAAAACTTTATTTATCCTCTAATTTAATATAGCTAAGACAAGCTAGTTTCTTCGAGAAACAAATGAAATATATATTAAAAATAAAAATAAAATAAGTAACAATATTAACAATATTATTATATCCATAACATATCAGATAACAATATTATTATACTATAATACTATAGACAACAATATTATTATAACAATATTATTATATCCGTTAACTACTTACACATTAAAACTATTTAAAAATTCAAATTTACAAAGTTTGTTCTATACACCCCCTCCCCAATGATAAAAAGTCTTAGCTAAAAGTACATTGTCGGATTGCTGTAATGAAGTCATTTAGTGATGTCGCAGTTTTTATAATTTCTGGTAATGAGTTCCAAGTCTTTGCAGCAAAATAGCTGAAGGATTTTAGTCCGTATGTTGTAGAAGATGGCTTCCTTAAATGAAGAATATCACTTCCCCTTAGGCAGTAAGTTACAGATCGCAGGGTGAAAAGATCTTTTAAATACTGAGGGTACTCTTGCAAATGCAGGCATTTAAATATAATGATGAGCATGCTGTGAATCCGCCTGTCACTGAGGGTTACACTACCTATCTGCTGCAGAAGTTCATCGTAATTGGAGTCTCTGTCATCTAAGATAGCCCTAAGTATTCTTTTATTTAGCGTCTCTAGCTTGTCACGATTTCGAGCGCTACAGAAATGCCATACGGGCCCGCAGTAAAAGAAGTGCGGAAGTACAAAAGCTTTATAAAGGAGTAGTATAGCCGGAGTCAATCAAATACCACTTTGGGTGCACCTAAATTTTTCACCTCTTCACGAGACTAGTAGTCAGGGACCAAAGCCGAACCATGCTCACGTTGCTCGCATGGTTCGGCTTTTATCCCTGACTATAGTCCCGTAAAGAGGTGAAAAATTTAGGTTTACCAAAGTAGTATTTGATTGACTCCGGCTATACTACTAAGGAAAAAGAAAGGGAGTAAAAGGAAATGAAAAGGGAGTGAAACCCCAGGCGGGGACAAGCAATTAGAGAATTGACACCGTGCAGTATAAAAGTTTTTCAATTAATTATTAAAAAATATTTTTCTATAATATACAATGGCTACTGTCGAGCAAAACATTGAACAGACTTTGGAAGAACAAAATTTGGAATTCTACTGCGACTGTATTGACAGGAAGCGAAACGAGGGATTAAAAACCTTACCTAGGTTAAAACAGATAATCTGGTTTAGACTTAGACAGCGAGCGGCACTTGACTGGGACAAAGTACACCAAGATTTACAGAAAACCCCTTTTTGTCAAAGACGGCAAAGGCCTGTGAAAGTTATGTTTTGTCTTGAGCACGAAAATTGCGGCGTTGATGGTATATGCGTTCCGTGTATACGAAACGACTCCATCAATCATTACGCTTCCTCAGACATAGACGAATACAACAGCCCCAGACGTTGTATTGAGATATGCGAAGAAGATCTTGAACATGCTTGGATCCTTTGTAAGTTAAGGGGTTTAGACCCAATGCGAGAAATCTTTCAAAAATTTTACTGAAAGCAATTAGAGAAATACGTCAACAAGTGTATAAGCTGAAATGGCAGGCACATTGAATCTAATACAATCACTTCCACTAGAACTTCGAGAAAAAATCTGTACGGAGTATATTAAAATAAAACTCTGGCAGCGAAAAATGCTTGGCTGGGACGAGGTTCGAAAGGAAATCCGCAAAGGATATATTAAAATGAAGCTCAGACAGCGAAAAGCTCTTGGCTGGGACGAAGTTCATGCTGCAATCAATGAAGCTCCATTTTGTGTTCGCAATGAACAAATTGTAAGGGTCTTGTTCTGTTATAAATGTGACAGAAGCAGATGTTCGCGAAATGGTCACTGTAATCTGTGTATTAGAAATGGATTCAGACACTATCTCGGCTATCCTATTTATGATGAAGATGATTATGATGAGTGTTTCAAGAAATCTTTCGACGTAGGTTGGTGATATTTCTGAGAAGAAGAGCGGAAACCAATATTTATATTACACAAGCCCAATATTGAGTGAAGTTAACTTACCAAGCGAGACTGTTTAATTTTTTTCCGCCTCTCTCATAGCCTCCACTACTTGACGTGTTATCTGTCTGACCTCGTTTTGCCAAACAGGTGTAGAAATTTCGTTTATAACATACATAAGAGCGTGAAATAGTAAAATCATTTTGCGTGTCTTTCCGTTTAATTATATTCTAGAAAGTTCTTGAACTTTGCGTATTTACATAATCTTACTAACGTCTAAATAGAAAACTGACAGGTCTTAATTTGTTTTTTTTAAAAAATAAGCAGACCATCACGAAAGAACAATAGATTTAATTGTTCTGAATTTTTTTGTGCTAAACCACAGAATTTTAGCACTGAAGAATTTAAAAACAAAAGATTTTCGTGAGTGGTAAAACCGCAGAATGAGAATTGATTGACAGCGCACGTGCGGATATTGTTTTCACGTGCGGATATTGTTTTTATTTCAAAGCATTGACGTCACGGCTGCGCTTAATAACCACACAGCATGCAAATTCGAGCTGTTTACAAGCGAGCAGGTTTGACAAAATTAAAAGGAACGACAAAACTTACTAGTCTTACTACCTATAAGTATAATCGTCTATTAAAATTAAACTCACTATTGCATGTTTCATATTAGTTTGTTTTTGATTTGGGTTGTTAAACTGAACTATATAAAGTGAAATCGTGTCTCCCGGGTCAAATCTAATAGGTTTTGGTTTGTAATTAAAACCGGGCCCCGCATATTGGTATCTTAAGCCATTTGCATTACGTTCGCTTTTAAACGTATAAATGTCCGAGAGGTTTATGATAAACCTAAAACCTATCTTTTCATAATTTCGAGAGACACCTTTATCTAAAATAAAAACTGAAGCGCCATCAAGGATGCAAGGAAATGGCGACATTGCCTCAAAGAGATTACCGAATTTAACAGCACCATTATTAATATCTGATTTCCATTCTCCAGGTATTATTATTTTGGGTCGTAAATTTCTTAGCACAAAACCACTTAGATTATAATTTTTTATATCAAAGCCGTTCATATCTAAATTTGTTTGTAGAGTAAAATCGCCGTCATCGATAATGAAAGACTGATCGTAAACAGTACCGTCTACATCTGTTTGAAAACCTTTTATTCCATAAATAATCAAAGCAGCCTTTTCAAGTGGCGACGAGCCATCATAACCAGGATTTGAAATATTAAAATAGATAGTGTTATCGTTGTCTTTGTATTTGTGCGTGTGAATAATGGTGCGTGAATATTTCGGGCTGTGACTGTTGAAGTGCTTGGTATGGTAAGTAAGAGTATCAACCGGGTTAGGGGTTGAAGGACTGAAAAACCAATTAGTATCAACTTTCGGGATAAAGAACTCGACACATATAGTGTACTCTCCTTCCTTTAGAGGTGTTTTATTTAACGCCAAACGTGAGTTGAAAGAATTGACACCAGTTCTTACGAGATTGAAAGTATAAGCCTTTTTATTGACACTGTGAAGGTTGGATAGAAAGTCTTCAACTGTAACAGAAGTAACATTGTTTACAGCAAAAACACCTACCCTTTGGGTTAAATAGGCTAGAGCATTTTGCTTATGAGCAATTCCTGTTGTAATTGAAGTGGTGGACACATATTTTTTCATTGAAGTGAGATTTACAGCATCTTGGTCGCCGACAGGATTTGCAAGCTGTCTGATCGCATGGTCTTTCATGAGAATATCTCCAGAAATATTAGCGGTTGATAAATCCGCACTATCACCCTTCGCCCCTTTTTCACCTTTTGGACCAATAGCACCCTTTGAACCCGCGGGTCCTGTAGGTCCAGTGGGTCCCGCAGCTCCTGTAGCTCCGGTTGGTCCTGTAGGTCCCGTTGCTCCCGCAGGACCAGCAGGGCCGGTCGGCCCTTGTGAGCCCGTTTCACCCTTTAATCCTTTTTCCCCAACATTGCCTTTATCTCCTTTAGGTCCTTGCGGGCCAGTATTGCCCTTATCACCTTTTTCACCTTTAGGGCCAGCGGGTCCAGTTGCGCCAGTTGGACCAGCAGGGCCGGCAGGGCCGGTTTTCCCTCGGATTGAAGTAGACTCTTCATGTGTTTGAGTCGCACCCGTCGCACCGTTAAGATACCCCATCTCTATATATTTTCATCAAAATTTTTGAGTGTGGTTTTTTTTGGTTTGTCGTAGTATAAAAAAGAATATTTAGCATCGGTAGCCCTTTCAAGCAGCTCTCTGTCAATTCCCAATTCATCAGCAATACGGTTATTTTCTCTGGGAAGAAAGTTGAAAATGCAAAAGTGGGTGCAATTATCTCGGATGTTTTTGGGGGTCTTGAAGTAGCTTTGAGAAAGATAAATGACGCTGCAATTGCGCTGCCGCCCGTTCATAAAATAATCGATAATGTCGTTTTGGTTTTTTTCACAAACCATATCATCGAAGATTACAATTTTTTGGTTGTCAGTGGGCAGCATCTCAAGAGGAATAACATCGTTGGCGCCTTCAATAACATTATACCCAGCCGCAGGATTGACTCTTTTATCGAAATCATCAATCATATATTGGTACTTGTCTTGATGCAGATTCTTTGTGCAAAGGTAAATTTTGTCGTAGACCAACAGCCTGTAAAGCATATGCATGAGAATATTTGTTTTACCAGAGTTGCTCGGCCCGCAAATAAGCATCCGAAAGGTATTTGCTGGCATACAAGGGTGGCCTTGCTTGTAATTACTTTTTGTAGTCAAACTGGGGTCGTAATTTGGAATTTTCATTTTTTTTCTGTTATATATACGGCAAAAATATGTCCATGAAGAAGTGGCGAAAACTTGTCAGCGAAAAGGCTGAAGTTGAGCAGCAGAACGACAGCATTCTCGCGGCAATAAAAAATAACAAAATAGATAAAGAGTTTGGCCAGCTATCAGGCGAGGAGTTGTTCAAACCTATCACATCGCGGCTTGACAAACTCCAAGTAGGGACGGCCCCAAAAGAAGAGAAAGAAGAGGTCCCAGACTATGGTATGGATGAGTTTGATTTAAATAACCCCTTTGATGAAGATTTTAACCCGGATGCGGGAACACCACTACCAACACCATCACCATCACCAACACCATCACCAACACCAACACCAACATCATCACCACCACCATCTCCTACATCAACACCGTTACCACCTTTGGCTGAAGAGGAAGAAATGGAATTAACGGCAAGCCCAGAGGAAAAACCAAGTAAATGGGGGCCACCACAAGAATCGGGTATCAAGGGATCAGAGTCGGTTGACCTGCAGACACTGAGCAGCATGTTAACAAAAAATAAAGACAATCCTGACTATGTTGTAAAAAGCCCAAAATCAAAATTCCGCGGCTACACATTGGCAGACATAAAAAAGGCAAGAGATGAAATTCTTGACAGGAGAAAAGGGAATAAACAGCCTTCAGTAAGGTTACCCCACACTCAGTTGCTGATACCCCAGGATGAACCCGACAGTGGGGTAAACCCCACACCCCAGGAGGAACCCGAAAGAGAAAAGGAAATGGAAGGAAGCGGAAGTGTTGATCCAAACGCTTTGGTTGAAAGGCTACACTTAAGCTTAGCGTCTATACAGGCGGGCAACACTTCACGGAAGCTGAAAAAACAGGTTCAGCAGATGTTAGGGCTGCTGGTAAAGCTAAAGGAAATAACACAAAAAGAAGCCCACAAAATTTTGAGTAATATTATATAAGCAACATGTCAACCCATTTTCATTTCAACCTGTTGCTTGACTCGCAGCTGGCCAAACAAAACAACGCCAACAGCAAGTCACATGACTTTACAATTAACTTTGACCCGCCAATCGCTTTAGATCCCTGCAAAACATACAGGGCGGCGTTAAATGAGCTGGTATCCATGTCTTATTCGTGGTACAACATCGCAAAACGATACAACAACAACGAATTCAAATGGCGGAAAAAAACAGAGAACTGGAAAACCGTGACAATTCCGGATGGAATGTATAATTACAAAGACCTCAACACCACCATTCAGTCACTAATCGGAAGAGTGGATCCCACGAAAGAGGACTCCAAGTTTATTTTCCAGCTGTATTTTCACACCACAACGTATCGGACGGTCATTTTGTTGGAGGACGGCTACGAGCTTGACCTAAGTGGAGGTGAATTCGCCGCGCTGCTGGGTTTTGACAAGAAAACAATAGATGGGACGAACAATAGGAGCGACCGCGTGCCAAATATAACAAGAGGCGTCGACTGGATCTACATCCATTGTGACCTCATTACAAGGGCTGTGGACAACATCGGGGGCGACGTTATGTTCTCTTTTTCAACCGCTGAACTCTCCGTCAGCTACCCCTTTTCAAAAGAGCCCCGCCGTCTCCTGTGGCACCCGGTGAACAAAAATAGAATCAATTCCATAAACATCAAGATCACGGACGGGCGCAACAACATTATAGATCTGAATGACCAAGACGTGGCTTTAAGCATCATCATCGAAGAAGAAAAAGAAAAATAATTTACACATAAGTATAATAATGAATCATCCGAGCGAGTGGACGAGATATTATGACGCGCCGAAGGGAACCTATAGATACAAACACAAAGGTACGGGGGTTGTTAGAGACACCCTGATGAATATAGGAAAGCGGTTCAAAAAGAAGGTCACCCGTCAGACGTTGAAGAAGGCTGTAAATGAAGCCTCAAAGCAAATGTTGAAAAAAGCCACCGAAAAAGCCGCCGAAAAAGGGGCAGAAAAGATACAAGCTGTTTTGCGAAGTGGGGTATCAGCAACTAAGTTGCAACCCACACCCCAGAGTAAGCGGGGAAGTAAAAAGGCGACCTCACTTAGTACCGAGTCGCAGCAAAAACTGAAGAAGATGCTAAGTGGGGTAGTACCTAAAACTAAACTAAGCGGAGATTCGCGGAAAAAGTTGAACCAGATTTTAAACGCGGGTCGGGCAGCAAAGTTGAAAGTAAACCAATATTTGGCGGAAAATGAAAATAATTTTTTTAAAAAATATATAACCAAAGATGTTCAGAAGCCACAGGCATTTGGAAAAAACAGAGTATGTTCGTATCGGGTTAGACAAACCGATCACTATCCCGGGTAACAATCAGCACCAGGTAAAAACAAACTATAAATTCACACTCACCGACCGAGACAACTGGTTTGACTGGTATAACGCCTACTTCCGGGCTGATTTCACTTTCGAGGCAACCGCGGATGGCGCAGCAGTTGCAGGGGACGTCCGGTCAGCGCCCATTAACGGCTCATTTTCACTGATAAACAAACTTGTGGTAAAATCATCGGGCAAAAACATTTACAACGTAGACAACATTCACAAGTTAATATTCATCAAAAACTTGTTGGATTTTTCTGATGACTTTGCGAGGAGCGCGGCAAAAAATCAGTTTTGGTATTTGGACACAACGAATAGCAATGTAACGGCCGCCGCTGCCAACAACCAAGGAATCAGACAAAGGGGCTTGCTTGCCCACGCCGGCCTCACGGTTGAAACCCTCATACCGCTTAACAGGTACTCATTCTTCGAGGAGCTGAGTGACAAGCTTCTCCCCCCCATGCAGCTGGAGTTCGAAATTGAGCTACAACCGGATGCAGAGCTGATTTGGCAAAACGATGGCACAGATCGTAGGGTAGTGGTGAGAAACCTTGAGCTGTGGGTTCCAATGCTGCGTTTCACCAGCGAAGGACAGAAGCTCGCAAACGAAAACTTTTTGAAACCTCAGAAATGGACGTACCTGAATGAAATGATCCAGCCCAACCCCAGTCGGCGTGACGCTTTCGGTTCGTGGCAGATAAATCCTGGTCTAAAAGACGCAAAACATGTTTTCATTTTCATTCAACAGTCAAGGAAGAAGAACGCCTTGACTCAAAACCCCTACTTCTTTGACACCTTTGACATTGACGGAGACAATTCAGCCAAGCTAGCGACCTGCCGGCTGCAGTACGGCTCTTCGCAGTACTATCCGGAGCTGGACTACGACGAAAACTTCAAACTGCGCATTCTTAATGACTTAATGAACTACCGGTACCGCAAAAACGACTACAACACCGGTGTGCAGCTTCAGCCCAACAACTTCGAGACACTGTACCCAATAGTCTATTTTGACTTACGCGAAAACAAGGATAACATGACCAACGACCCGAAGCAGATGGTTTTCCACTACAGGCTCAACGAGGCGGCCAACGCACAAGACTACACCATTTATGCAGGAATTTTGTACGAGTCCGAACTTGTTCTCAGGCAGGTGGGTAATGAGCTGGTGATGGTGTAAAATAATTTTTGTAATAAGTATAAAAGATGACGACTTACTATCCGCACAAGATTTCACTTTCAGACGGGCAGAAGGTAAGCCTCGCGCGGGCCTTTGGGCCAGGAGAAGCAGTTACGCTCAGATTTAAAAACGAGGCTATAACCGGCGGTAGCGACACTTTGCACTTGACCGCCAGGCAGATCAAAAAAATACAGCGCGCTATCAAAAACAAAACGGGCGTGGACATAGACATGAGCAAGACACAAATCAGACATGTGCGCAAGATGGCGAGTGGGGCCGGCATGCGGGTAAAACCCCCAACAGGAGGAAAGGGAATGCGCATCAACCCTCCTCCATATATGCGCCCTCCTCCATTTATTGGTTCTTGGGGTGACCAAAAAAAAGCCTACCTTCGTTGATGTCCCCTTAACTGATTATGACTTGCAGCGATGGTGCCAATACTTGAAAATCCCCATCAAAGGCATATTTGCGAGAGATGAAATTGAAATCATGGGTAAAAACCACTCCCCTTGTATAATCAACATGGATGATCTTGGAGGGCCAGGCACCCATTGGGTATGCTGCTGGGGTGGGCGCGAATACTTTGACTCTTTCGGTTTACCCCCGCCCGCGGAATGGGAAATTGAGTTGATTCTTGAGGGCAAACAGACCTTTCTTCGGAATGACAACCAGCTTCAGTGGGAATTCAGCGTGCGCTGCGGCTACTACTGTCTGCTTTTTCTGAACGAACGTAACAAAGGGCGGACATTTCGAGAAATTTTGAGCATGTTTTCTGAAAATATGCGCGCCAACGAGGCTGTGGTGAAGGATTATTTTACACAGTGGGGTAAACCCCACACCCCATGAATTTTTGGTTAATTACATAAGATGGAGGTTTACTGTGTGAAAGAAAAGCGCTTCACACCCAATGTGGTGGGAAGTGAAAAAATTACAACCGCAAGAAATGGTAAAAGGTTGCTTAAAGTAAAATGTGCTAGCTGCGGCATTACCAAGACAAGATTTGTTAGTGGAGTTGAAGGAGGTAATATTTTGGAACCAATATTTAAGTGGACCAGAAGTGGTTTACCCAAAAAGAAGAGAGAAGAACTTGCTCGCGCCGAAAAAAGAATGTTCGGAGGTGGAGTAGTGGGGGTACCCCACACCCCTAGTGGAAGTGGAGTTTTTGATACAGCAGCTGAAGCTTTCTTTGAGTACGGTGTTCCTTATTTAGCCAAACAGGGTGTTAAACAAGGAAGATACTTTGCAAGCGAGTTTTTAAGACAACCAGAGTATCAGAAGAAGTTAGCCAATAAAGCCAAACCAATCGCGAGAAAAGCTGTTAATTACACAATTGATGCTTTGTCTGGGGATTTGTTGACTAAAACCTCAAACAGATTAAGACCAAAAGATATGATATCGGGAAATAAGTTGAAAGGCGGGTGTCACGCAGCGGGTAGCAACTAAGTTGCTGATACCCGAGAATTTTCTTTAATTATATAAGATGGAGGTATACTGCGTGAAGGAAAAACGCTTCACACCAAATGTGTCAGGAAGTGAAACATTTGCAACCGCAAAAAATGGTAGAAGGCTGCTTAAAGTAAAATGCGCAAGTTGTGGCATCACCAAGACACGGTTTATTTCTAATAAAACGCAAGGTGCCGGCCATGATATGAGAATTTATGCGGGTAATCGAGTAGATGACCCAACAAACCCTCTTTACCAACGTGGTGGGGCTTTTGATTTGCATAAAGCTATTGGCAAGCTGCCTAAACCAAAAAAAGGGTGGACACTTCTGGGCCACAACTATACAGGGCCGTACAATCCTCTTGAAAAACAGCTTTCTTACGACCCCAAGACGGGAAAGATCTTGAAGATTTATCAGCAACCCACAGGCGCCACGGACGCAGTTGCAATGCAGCATGACGTTGATTATGCCGTCTGTGCAGGCAAGAAAAATGAGAAAGGCTGCAAACATGATGCAGACAAAAAAATGGTGAAGGCGCTTGACGCTATTCCCAAAAACAAACGGCAATGGGGTCACGCCGCGGCGCGCAACGCAATCAGCTCGAAGCAAAAAGTAGGATTGGGTGTCGGTGAAACGATCAATGAACAAATCGGGAAAAAGATCCCCGGCTTTCAACAGTCTCAAGATGTGGCTGCTGCAATCATGGCTATCACAGGTGGTGATAAGGATTTGTTTAAAAAGTATTGGAGTGGTGACATCGCAAAAGGTGCCTTTAACACGAAAACCGGTCTGTTCAGGAAAAAGTTTTGGACACACCCTAAAAATACAACTGGGCCATGTAATCGGATTGTATATAAAAATGGAAAATGGCATAACCAATATTGCGATTAGATTACACATTTTTTAAACACACATATATAGGAAATGGATTCTGCAACAAAATTCAGGCGGGCTGAAATAAATTGATAAAGACGAATTTGGAAAACCAGTTGGTGCATTACTACAAAACCTCAGCCAAATTCAAACGCTGGCACACACGTTGCCAAACGGTATGTGCATTTACAGGCGGAGTCGCTACCATTCTTACCGGCTCTGGGCTCGCCGCTTCTCTTTCTGCGGTTGGCGTTGCTGTTGGCGGTCCTTTAATCGCAACTGCCACCTTGTTTTCATTGGTGTCAACCTCCTGCATGGTCACCATCAAATTTTTCCTGCGGAAAGCGAAAAAACACGAAAAAATACAGACCCTGGCTGAAGCTACGCTGAGCACGATCAACTCTCTCATATCAACCGCTCTTGAAGATGGTGTAATCTCTGACGGTGAGTACCAAGATATTGTGAAAAAGTACAACACCTTTACAACTGCAAAGACAAAACTGCGTTTTTCAAACCACACTGATAGTGGAGTGGGGTTAAAGGTTAACAAAACATCTAAGACAACTGCTGTTTAATCGGGGGGGTATCAGCAACTGAGTTGCCACCAGCCACCATTCGTTGAAACTTTTATCCGCTTTATTTCTGGTTTGTCGCATCTTCGGCAATCTTTTCGTGAGCTTTTTCAGTATTGCATTTTTCGCCGGCCAATCGATAGGTGAGACCTTTTGAAAATAGTTGTGTAAAAAACAAACGTAGTTACACGACCTGAGATTAAACAGCTTGAACTGGCAAATGACATTACCCAAAAAGGTCACCCCTATTTCGTCACCGACCTGTTCTAAAGAAATGCCGACTTTTTTTAGTACTGAAATTAAATACCATAATTTTGGTTTGGGAGGGTGGCTCATCTCTTCGTGGGGTAAACCCCACACCCCTTCGAGGTCGTCAAGATCTTTTTCCGGCTTGATTTCTTTTATTTTTTTTATTAACTCTTCCTCCTCTTCCAGCAACATTTCGTTAAGCGTGGAGAGCAACTCAGTTGCAAATACCCCACCGTAAGGGTCACCCAAACTCATTTTTCCCGCCATGTATATATGTCCGCGCATAATTATTTAAATGGACAGAAAATTAGAGCGGCGTTACTACAGCCCACAAGGTTACTGGAAAGGTATCTCCGCAATTAAAAAATTAGCGGCTGCTGCAAAGGTTCCTGAAGTTGTTGCCAAAGAATGGTTGTTCAAACAGGCGCTCTGGCAGATCTACCTCCCCGCTCCGCGCTACATTCCTCGCCCAAAATTCGACGTGCCTACACCCAACAAAGTGCATCAGGCGGACCTTCTTTTTCTGCCGCACGACAAAGTGGGCCGTAGCACTTACAAATACGCGCTTACCGTTGTTGATGTTGCTAGCAGATTCAAAGAAGCTCACCCCTTAACCTCCAAAGATTCTACTGAGGTTGCCAAAGCTTTTAAGACAATTTATACACGTGGACCTCTGAAGTGGCCACAGATTCTGCAGGTTGATCCTGGGCGCGAATTCATGGGCGCTGTTACAAAAGAAATGGAAAATCACAAAACTTCTATCAGACGCGGCCACCCTGAAATTCATAGAGACCAAGCTATCGTTGAACGTTTTAACCGTACCTTGGCTGAGCACTTGTTCGGACACCAGTACGCCGTTGAAATGCGTAGCAATGAGGGTCAGCGGTCCACTGAGTGGGTAAAAAGGCTTCCCTCCGTTGTTTCTGCTCTGAACAACCGAGTCACGCAGTTGATTGGTATGAAACCTGCTGCTGCTATCAAAGAAAAGGCTGTGGTATCCCAACCAGCAACCAAATATTTGCGACCTGTTGGAGAAAATGAAAAAAAGCTCCCCTCCATAGTTTTGGTTCGATATTTGTACCAACCTGGCGAGCTTGAAGGTGGTGTGAAAAGAGCTACTGATCCAATCTGGTCTTTGAAAGTTTACAACCTTGAACGTTCTTTTACCAAACCTGATCAGCCCGTTCTCTACTATTTACATGACGGACCCAAACGTGGCTTTGTACGTGAAGAACTGCTGGTTGTGCCTCCCAACACTACTCTTCCTCCAGCTAAAGCAAACTAAATGTGATATTCAATTGGTTCGGTGTGTATTCTGTCGGGCAGCACCCATCGTTTGTCATAGTATGCACTCAACCCCAGCTTCTCCTGCTCGTAAGTTACTATATTTCCATCCTGCATCCTGAAACCTCTGTTTGTTGCCATATCCTTGCTTCCTTCTAACGCTGTCTTGAAACGCTGCCAGTTTATATTGTTTTGCTTCCTCGACATTCCCTTTGTGCTGAACTTCTTTTTTTCTCCTCGGTCGTCTATATAGTAGCATTTGGAGCAGAGCGCAATCATCCGGTCCCCCTCACACTCCATCTTAAACAGACCTGGCGTTCTACCACTCCACTTGTCCCATGCCAGCCAATTCTTTTTTTGCTTTTCGAATTCTGCTTTCAGCTCTGGTCGCACAATGTCCTCGAGTTTCTTACCGGAGATGGCCAAGTAGTTACTGTCTGTGTCCATCTGTATCAGCTCGAAATCTTTTCTGTCAAAATACCTGTCAAGGAAGTCGTAATAGAATTCCAGCATCCTTAACTTTGCCAGTTGATATACAGCGATTCCTATCTGAAACGGTCTTCTTATTGTGATCCGTGGCTTCCGACTTTCCAACTCATACGCCTCCCCAATCTCATCAAGATCTGAGAAATACGCGCTTCGCAAGGCTCTGTCGACTACCTTCTCATCTTTGGTGTAAATGACGTTTGTTTGCCGCTCCAAGGCTTCGATGAGCTTTCCGTACCCACTGTTTCCCAACAGTTTGAATACCTCAGCCAGCAGTGCTTTGCTTTTTTCCACATCTCCTGTCCGGCGAGCCTCCGTGACTTGTTCCACGAACCAGGGAAAGATCTTTGCCGGTGTGTAGTCAATTGTTCGATAAACCCTTTTGATAACTGCACCGTGATTCACATACCAGAGTAGTAGAGGGGCGTACACAAGTATCCTCTTTGCTGACAACGTTCCCATGAGTTTCTTATCTTCTCCTCGTTTTCTTCCTGTATCACGCAAGTATTTAAGCATATGCTCGGGGACAGCTTTGGCTGGCACCGCTTGGTTGTAAAAGAACGGACACATTTCCTCGAACTTTTGGTGTAAGTGATTTGGAATCTCTATATCTATTTCTGCATATCCGAACCAGCTTCCTTCTTTGAGTCTGTGCGTTAGTACTGGAGCCCCATCTGTTTGGTACTCGCCTGTGTAGTGAACGACCTTTTCCTTTCCGCAAGGCATTTCTCTTAGCATGGTTGAGAGATACAGGGCGTTGGCATCGTATCTTGGCATCGTATTTTGACAAAGTTTTGGTTCCGCTATTTGATGTGACCTTATTCTTGTTTTTCCGACTTCGTGGTATCTTGTGAAAACGAGGCTCGGACCTCCAACAACTGCTGCTTTCAACATATCGTATGCTTCTTTGCTTGGGCTGTAAAGAACCGCGTTGCGTTCAATAGCTCCCCTTAGAAGGTAGTGTAAGCTCACACCTGGGATGCTGACTGCGTCTTTCATTATATCGATTCCCTTCTCAGTGTAGAAGTTTTTCATTTTTTGTAGTGCCTCAAGTCCGGGTGCCACATCGAGATTATTGTAGTAACGCACCCAGTCTTTGATGGTTTTCATTCCCTCTTCTCGAAACGTCTTTTTGCTGGCTTTTCATTCTGACAGTTTCAGTACAAAGTCTCCTTTCAACTTTGAATACCAATCCGGGTAATCCGGTAATCCTGGGTAATCCAGCTTTTCTGGTCTGTCAAACCACTCGTATGGGAACCATGATTTCGTTTTCTTGCAGTCGTATGCCTTTACCCATTTCTCGTAGCTGGTTCCTGGGCCCAAGTAGTTGATTATATCAAGGAAACGGAAACCTGAAGTTAGCAAGAACATGATTTTGTTTCCGTTCTTTGCCACTCTGACTTTGTTGGTTGTGTCCGCAAGGCGCTCTGCGAAGTAGTTTTTGATCAGATTCAGATCGTAAGTCCCTGAGTTGAAGCCGAGTACTGGGACCTGGTCGCACCATTCTTCTATTTTTTTCCTCTGATCTTTTGGTAGCAGGTTTACGTCTGCTGGCATAAATTCATCTCTTACTTGTTTCCTTATGTTTTTTCCGCGCTTCTCCAGCTCTTCCATAAACTTACGGACCAGCTCTGCGGGATCTTTTTCACAGATATGGGTTGGCTTTCTTTTAAGCGTGTCGCCGATGCTCACCGAAATTGGTATGTGCTCATTCTCGATTGTTAGGTTGTCCGTCGGATCCTTTCGCTTATTTTTGTCTCCGTACGCCTCAAAATCATACAAGATCGCGTGTGGA
This sequence comes from Meandrina meandrites, assembly GCA_963693305.1. Lineage (NCBI taxonomy): Eukaryota > Metazoa > Cnidaria > Anthozoa > Scleractinia > Meandrinidae > Meandrina > Meandrina meandrites. The sequence continues at coordinate 36,704,756 of OY855903.1, read as the reverse complement.
TAACTTTTTGTTTTTGCTTCTGGCAGTTGTTCAATATATTTGTCTCCGACTTCGCATGCCCAACACTCTATTACCCTGTATCCTGCCTTTCTGAGATAAGCTGTGCGCCTCATTGTTGCTTGGAAGAGATCTTCTCTTGTTCTGTCGCCACGTTCAATTATTTTATCCCGATCGGGGTAACATTTAGGACAACCGTGCCAGTAGCAGCCGTGGTATTGAAACACCAGCTTTTTCTCATGGTTGTAGCCATCGACTGGTCTTTTCTCTATCCAACGTTCTCCTCCATGCCCGGACATTGCATGGTGAATGGGGATTTTCCAATGCTTTGCTACATACTCTAGCCACTGAATTGATTCTTTTGACGCGTTATGTTTTGGATAAAATGCTTTCTCGTAAGCTGTCTGCGGCGCTTCCACCTTTTCACCTGGGCAATCTATTACAGTTTTTCCTTGGGCACATCTATCTGCATGACGTTGAAGATTGCAAACCTTTGTGAATCTTGCGTTGCAATGGGTGCATGCATAAATTTTCACCAACTTTGTAATGTCTTTTATCAAAAATGAATGCTCTCCAAAAATACCGATTGTCATAACGTTTTTAAACTTCGGCGCTGGACTTCTTGTGAGGTGCCATACAACTTCTTTATCATCTACACGCTCTGGCATATATACTCTGATTCCTAGCCATTCTGAGAAAGCAGTACCCTTATTCAGATGCATTTCTACCTTTTCCAATTCATCAAGTGAGGTTTTTACACAGTTCGTCGGCGTATCCCTGAGCTTGAAGAAACTCTTGACCAGACCTTGCGCTGCTTTTGTGCTTCGATCTGGCCTAGCTCCTCTGTGCACAGCGATACAGCGCCATAGACACATGTTATCTCTATAGGTATCTAGTGCCACCATTGCTTGTCCTCTCGCTGCGTGTGCAAGGTTGCGCAGCCAGTCTGGTAATTGGCCTGTTCCCATCAGAGGTTGCCGGTTGAGCACAACTTTTACATCAACAGCATAGTAGTGGTCGAAGACCCATTTTGTGTTTGGTCTTTCAATTCTTTCTACTTCCAGACGTTCAGTCTCCCTTTCCCTCAGCCATTTTTCCGCGTCTTTTAGCTTGTTTATCCATCGGGAGCCTTTTTCATTTTGGTAGAAGGTAAGAAAGGTTCCGTCTTCAATGTTGCGCAAATTAAATGCGAAAACGTACCTTATGTAAAATGATGTTCTTACGTTCTTTCTTATTTTTTCCATGAATTTTGATGTTTGGTCTCTTTCCAGATTCTTTTTGAAGCGCCACCGAATATAACGCCTACCTTTTATCTTCTCTTCACCCTCAGTTGTTTCGTCCTTGTACTTATCCTCAACCTCATTCTGGTAGTCTGCCACATTTCTTATGTTTTGCGGGTGGATGGGATCAAACTCCCTCAGAAGTTTAAACTGTCTAATTATTTTTTGTCTTCTGTTCCTTTTTCTTGGTGGCGGTATTGGTTGGTAAGGTTTTGGTTTTAAAGGTGGTTTTAATCGCTTCTTTGTTTCTTCTGGGATTGGTTCTTCCAGCGCATTCCTTATTATCTTTTTAACAGCAGAGATGTTTTCTGGAAGTAATTGCGATAAATAGCGCAACACTGCGGGGTCTATTCTCGCAAGTTCTTGTTCGAGAGATTCGAGGTCTACATTTTCAAGAGATTCGAAGTCTATTTCGTCCATTCTATATTATGTAGAAAAAATATTTTTAATTAATTGTTGTTAACTTAAGGTTGCAATTCTTTAAAAACTTTTATACTGCACGGTGTCAATTCTCTAATTGCTTGTCCCCGCCTGGGGTTTCACTCCCTTTTCATTTCCTTTTACTCCCTTTCTTTTTCCTTAGTAGTATAGCCGGAGTCAATCAAATACTACTTTGGTAAACCTAAATTTTTCACCTCTTTACGGGACTATAGTCAGGGATCAAAGCCGAACCATGCGAGCAACGTGAGCATGGTTCGGCTTTGGTCCCTGACTACTAGTCTCGTGAAGAGGTGAAAAATTTAGGTGCACCCAAAGTGGTATTTGATTGACTCCGGCTATACTACTAAAGGCGTAGCAGTGTACCTGCCGGAAAGAGCTTATGGAACCGTATCATAACATTAAGCTGATTATTTATCTTTTTACACACATTGGATATATGTTCATCAAAGCAGAGTTCGTTATCCACAGTCATTCCAAATAGATCAATTGAATTCTTCACTGGAAAGGAAAAGACATAATCAGTTTTCCCCATTATCATGGCTTGATGTTTGCTGGGATTAACTAGCATGCCATTGTTCCTGTACCATTCGTTTGCAATGCCAACGTTATACATTATCCGCCTATCCAGTCCTGCAGGGTCAGTGTCCGAATCGTATAGTTGTTCATCATCAGCATAAGCATGAAGCTTTACGCCCTCGATGTGATAGAATAAATCATTAATGAAAATATTGAAAAACGTTGGCCCTAATACACTTCCTTGGGGTACACCCCTCTTGACTGTCCTCCAACCAGAGAATTCGTCACCAATCTTCACTCTCTGTTTTCTACCAGACAAATAGTCTTCGAACAGCTTAATGCTACTCGCACTCAACCCGTACGCCTTCAGTTTTGCTAATAGAAGCCCATGTGGAATGGTGTCAAATGCTTTCGACAAATCCATTGATACTACCGCTACAAGTTCTTTTTCGTCTCTGCTCGTCTTCCAGTCATCCATTTTTCTGTAGGCTGAGATGCAGTCAGATAGGAAGCTCGTACAGACATCGTTAAGCTGAGATGAGAGTAACCTTTCAAATATGTTGTTAAGACAGGGAAGAACCGTTACTGGTCTATAATTCTCTTTGACAAGTTCATCATCCTTTTTGAATAATGGAGTTACCTGACCCATCTTCCAGCGGCAAGGATATTTGCACTGGCTGATCGACGCATTTATTATTTTGGCAACGGCTTCAGATATTGCACTTGCAGAGTCCTTTAGAAGTCGTGGCGAAATTAAGTCATGACCACATGATTTACGGGTATTGATATTCAACAGTAACTGTTCAATTTGCTTCTTATTAGTAAGGTTGAAATTGAAATAATCCTCTTCTATACTCCTTCACTGTAAATTCAGTCGTAAAAAACAGAAACTTGACACCCAGCACTTACATAGCAGACACTGCATCCTTGTCGAAGCACCGGTTTCCTTCGGAAAACTCCAAAAAGACTTTCCTCATTTTTAAAACAGTACTCTGGAATGGAGGAGGAAAAGGTATGTTTTACTCAACAACAACTTCTCCCTCCTTTTCAGTTTGTGTAATGCAGTTTTCCCAGCCTTCTTGTACACTTAACATTTTGCTTTTTATCCAATTTCGCGTCCTCTGCATCTTGTTCTGCCGAACCACGGTGATAACTATTCTCCAATGAAAAGTCATCAGTGTCGATCTTTTCAATGTCCAATCTAATCATCACCATTGTTAGCTGGTTTTACCTGTTTATAAAACTGGATTGAGTGCAGTTTGCCACTCTCCTTCACGAAGCGTTCTCTGCTTCACCAATTACTTCATCAGAGGGTTTTAGTAGAAGTATGGACAAGGATTTCATGGAACAAGAGGTAAGGTAAATTTTTTTTTTTCATTTAAGGTGTCGTAAGTCCCTATCTTTGATATAGCTATACTTTTTTTTTATTAAGGCAACACTTAAACACTTACACTACTATTGCAAAATACAATGCAAAACGTAAAGTTACAGTGATCTGATTACATTTTCAAAAACTTACGCATAGTAGTTACATTACGATACACTACATTAACAAAAAAAACAAATAATAATAAATAGATAAATAAATACAGGATTTGGTTTAAAAAAGTCTCTTCAGTGCTTTTTAATACATCACGAAAGAGGCGAATATACTTACAGATAGAAGCAACTTGGGTCAACAATGAAGACAGTTTAAAAGTGCAAGCTGCACTATGAAACCTTGCTGAGTTAGAAGAAGAAATGAAGGTTAGGGATTACTTTGTCTGTAAAAGATACTCGGCAAGACTCTTCATTTGTTAATCTCCTTATTCCTTTTTGTCATTTATTAGAATAATGACGGTGATGACAATGACGATGGACGTCCATTAAGTAGCACCTACGACATGGCAGAGATAAGTGCACATGCAGCATTTTGGGGAGAGATTCTGTTCAGAAAAGGCAAAGTAAGTGCGAGCGGCTCTTCATAAGCTGATAATTATTCTCACTGCTTTGTTTCATAAGCAATAACGCATGCGGCTTTTATTTATTGTTTCCAAAAGCATATTGACAGGCTTAATTTATGAGACTGGATCCATGTCATCCACAATAAGCCTCGAAACTCGAGCGCTAGTAGCAGGCCTTCTGGAAGACCAGAAGGCCTGACGAGGCGGCAGATTATAGAGCCGTGAGAAGATTTGTATGTGCGGAAAAAATCTCACAAACGCTCCAAAATGTAGAAATGTAAGTAATGTAATGTAATGTAATGTAATGTAAGGTAATGTAATGTAAGGTAGATCGTGACGACACAATGTCTGATGTTTTTAGCCAATCTGTTGAGCAGAAACTGTTCAGCACGTGCACAATTTGTCATAGTTGTGGCCAATCAGCGCGCTACTTATTTGTTCAGCACGTGCACGATGCATGATTCATGGCGTCGATACGTGATCCGCAAACTCACATGTGTGAGAAGCTAAACAACGGCCTGCTTTTAGCCATGCATGGCGGGTGCCAAGAATCGCCTGCGTAAGGCCTAGACTGTAACCAGAGGCTCTTCCGAAAAGATTTATTCAAGAAAATCTGCCCAGAATCAATGGAGAAACAAAGAAGATGACCTCGGATACAGGCAAAGTGAAAACTGCTCACGTTTGTTGCAGTATTGAGCTGAGTGACACTGAATCGCTGCAGAATTATTTCCCTTCGCATTGCCAGTAGATTCTTCCAGTACCAAGTAAGCTTTATTGAGATTATTTGAAATGTTTATTTCGATGAAAAGTGCGTTCTTTCGGACTGAAAAAAGATCGAACTGAAAGCATTTAGAATCTGTACGTGACCGCTTATCGAAACAATCTCCGCAGGAATTCCAAACCGCGGTATGGAAATCGCCACGAAATGTTCATTGCTCTAGTTCTACATCTTGTATTTTAAGAGCACTAAGTACTGTATATATATATACTCTGTATATGTGCTTCTAAAAGCAAATAAAAAGGAAATTTATTTTATGGAGTTGTTTCAAATGACGACCAATGACGCGTATGGCGACAGGAGCTTGTAATTGTAATTGTAGCTCGCGTCCCACGACGCGAGGTCATAATTTCAAAATAAAGTATTTCTTAGCTGGATGACCTCGAAAGTAAACATTTTATACCTGTTTCTACCGGTATATTTTATTTTAGGCCGCGAATGCCCTAAATCTTTTTGATTTTCGAACGATTTTCTTCATTGCCAGAATCAAAACAGTAACAAACACTCGCAGTCGACAGAGAGTCTTTAATATTAAATTTAGTAATCAATTAGTCTTGTAAAGCGGGTAGGGGGTTGGGTAAAATGCAGCCTTTATTTGTGTTACTATATATGAAGTAAACAAAGGCTATATATTTTCCGAGTTTCAGTGGCTCACAGCCACTTTGATTTAAGGTCTATTGGACTTAAAAACAGCTGACACCTTTCCAAAATAGCGGCATAGAACTGCAATGGCTTGCAACCCTCAAATTACATGGATGTCACAAGGTTTCTCACTACTTGAGTATCATTTTAGAACTCCTCCATTAGGCCTTCACCAAATCGCATCAGTTTATTCCACAAACATTCCGCAACGAATACATGCAATGTACATTGATCACACCCACATCATAAAGTGTACTTTTAGTCAAACATTTACAATAAATTTATTATCCTCACAACCCTTCTCTCTTGCTGTACTCGTTGGCACTTCTACCACTAGTTTATGATGTAATGTGAAAAAGGCTAATGAATGGGAAACAAAGAAAAATACCAAATTTTGTAAACGAAAAATAAAATGCAACATTCATTCACAACTAGTGCTGTTGAAAGGAAAGGGAAAAGGCTAAACCCACTGGTTCCATCTAAGTCGTACCAAAATTGACATTAGCAGCTTTCAGGTTGCAGAGCTTAAAGCCCACATCCCCATGGAGATGATAAGAATGATCAAATTAACCTTCATGGATGCATTTGGTCAGCATTCACACAAGAAAACAGTCAAACCAACAAATACTACATGTACAGTACATGTGTATTTAGTTACTGGGATGGACAATATATGTGGCTTTATAGTACAACAAGTCATTGATTGCAAATTTATAACAGCATATGTGCACCTTGATAAAGAGCCATATATGTACTGACTTGTCACGAGTTCTGAAAAGATGGTCTCATTTATTAGTCTCAAAACTTCACAGATGTCTTGACACAAACAGTTGAAGAACTGAAACAGAGTAGGCACCTTATAAGTCACAGCAACATTCTGGACAATGTACTGTGGACTCTTTTCACTGGTGACAAGGGTGGGAAATGTACTAAACTGCTTCTGCAAATACTTAACTGTAAAGAACAGCACTCTGTTAATTGTGCATGCCTATTGGCCATCTTTGAGGGTGAGAAAGACAGCTACTAGTGCCTAGAGAAAGTTTTCAAACCTGTTATTGTTGAAGCTATTCAAGTGTTGTCTGGCCTTCCTGCTCTAAACATTCATGTTCAACTTGCCAAAAGCAACAGGAAACCCCAGAATCAAACAGACATTACTGGAAACATCAATTATGAAGGGCCTGAGAAGTTGTCAATTGAACTTACAAGGGTGAACCCTGAAAATGTTCACTACAGGGAGAATTGTTTCTTCTGTAAGAAACAAGTAAGCTTGAAAATAAAGATTGCAAAACATGAAAGGGAAACAATTGAAATTGACCATACCTGTAGCACAATTAAAGAAGCCTCCTCCAGTGGACCCACACCTACATCTGAAGAGGCTCTGACTGAGAATTTCGAGAGTTGCTGGACAGGCTCGAAAAATCGAAAATCCTGATACTTTGTCTGAAGAACACCTATGGAGGACTATATTCGAAAATATTATTCTTATCTTCTAGGAATTTATAGTTTTTGAGTAATTCGGAAAAAAACGAAAATACGGATTTTGCCTCATTAAATATGCAAAAAATATGAGTAAAATTAGCAAAGTTCTCAATATCTTGATTGAAGCAATTTGCAATGTCATGTAACAAAATGAACTTAGAATAACAGCTTTACCTTTCTTCTTTCAAGCAGTGCGAACTTTTAATTTTTTGTGACACTTGTGAGGGTTCCGCCGCCTTTTGAAAAATTGCTATACCAAGCACTTAGGAAAACAGTAAAAATTGAGAAACTTTAGAGGCTCAAAATGCATCTTGGTATGTCCGATATCAAGTCGAAATGAACATTGTGTAAAAGTGTGGTGTCTTAACTGTGATAATATGAAATAAAAAATCTGGGCAGTCAAGATTCACACTGACAAGAAACACAAGTTTGCGGTGTACTTTCGTCTAATTTGCATAATGCTAATTTTCAAAGAAGTCTTCTGCTGAGCGATCTAGTGTGCTTTATTCCCATTTGCAGGCTATGATTTGTAGAAAATATACAAACACGAGTTTAAACATGTTTTTACTGTTTTGATATATGCTTACAAACAGTTTACATGAAAGCAAAGGGAAAAATCACAAGTTAGATTGACAGTAGTCATCATTGCGTGACCGGCGTCACGTTATATAATTTTGCTTACTTTGCAACAAGAATATGAACTAGCCCGTTGAGGTTCTGAAACTTCCATTTTTGAGTTATTTTTTCCAAAAATAACTCTTTAGTCGGCGCAATGGACCGTGTAGTCAGTCAGTCAGTGGAGTATGTTTGTATGTCACACCAATCAGGTTTGAGGTACTATCAGAACCAATGAAATTGCAGTTTATAAAGGGGAAGTAATCTGAAACAGTTGTGAGCGAGCGATTTCATTTGAAGATTTTAGAATTGTAGGCGGCAGAATCGGTGAGTTGTGAATTAACTCCGGATTTGAAACGCTCACCTGCTTACAACGCACACGCCGCCAGCAAAAGACCCAACACTAAATTGTTATTCAAGCGTTTGTTTCGGACGGGCTAGTTTCGCTGACCGTAGTAGAAATTGCATAAAGCATTTGCACAAAGCAGATTTGAAGAATAATGTTCTCATTGTGATGTTAAGTCATAAAAATGGCAAGGAATCTTCTTCAGAGTGTGTTGTGGCCTCTTGTTTTAAGAGTTTGTGACAAGGAAACTTCCTAAATTTAATATTGCTTGAGACTCCGTGTCGCCAACTGAAAACCGCAATTAATTTAATTAGTCTCTTTAGAGTCTTGCTCAATTCACTGACTCTCGGGCAAGTAGCGTTTATGTTTATACCTTAAACACACCAGATTTAGACATTTAATTAACCGGTATGGGTATTGACTTTAAAATGGTTCTGCTTTTAAAATTAACTACGATCGATAGCGGCAACAGGCTAGAATAAGAGCATGCCATTCCGTGACAGTTTGATAACTAAAATTAATTAGTTCTTGTTCCTGTTTGTTGAATGAAAATTTACATTTACGACAGGAAAAATACTCTAGGTGTACTACGCTTTAAAAGCTTTCCTAAAAATATAGTTTTTGATTTGATTCGTTTATTATTTAGTTTATTTCTTTTCAATTACTCAATGGAGACATGGTGTTTTCAAGAAAAACAAAAGTATCATGTTACAAAAGTGAGATAGACTAAACAAAAGTGTCATGTTACATCCGTTTTACAAAAACAAAGATATCATTGTACAGTGTTTGACAAAACCACAAAAGTTTCCTGTAACAAACAAAAGTATCGTGTTACGGTTGTAAAAAAAGCTAGCAACAAAATAAGCGCTAACAGAATAAGCCATTCCGTGACATTTTGACAATTAAATTGGTCCTTGTTTTTTAAATGATAAAAATTTACTATTGAACGAAACAGTTTTGACGTAACAAATTGTACATAAAAATTGTTTTGTCTGCAAGCATTTTTTTCCAAAAAATGCCTCTTAGTTTTAGTAAGGGGCTATGTAGTTAGTGGCATGCACAAATAGCTCAACCCATGAAATAAACCATTCCATCGCAAATGTTGGGCTTTCAAGCAAGCACTTAAGCGTTTCAAAAAATGGAAATTGCTTGGTAATTCACTATCTATCGTCTTTGCTTCAGGCGGTCTCGCTTGATCATTAGTAACCGGGGGGATTGCTTTGGTTACTATATCCACAGCAGCGCTATTGATTCAAGGATGGATGCAACATAAGAGTCTTGATCTAAAAATTCAAAATTGTATCTATGCATATCAGAGCTACCAACATCTGCTTAACTCTATTAAAAGCACCATGAGAAGCGGTGATTATAAACATTCAAATATCATCATGACAATGAAAAGCATTGATGATTTTATAATAGATACCAGCCCGATTGTAGATAAGTATATGGTGAAATATGATAAAATTTTTACTTAATAATGCACAATATCTCAGCATATTTAAGTGCTAAAATATTGCTCCAGTATCGATTATAAAAAACCAGTGTCTTATGTGATTTGGATATATCAATGATTTCATGTGGGAGGCCTAACAATTTGACTAGCTGCCTTATTATATATTTAGTAGATATCATACGTTTCCGATCCTTACTCACTAAAGGAATAACGCTGCCTATTACTCTAAACAATTTATGTATTTTATCTCTCTGAGTATGAGTCAATTCTACCCTATTCCCATAGCATATTCTATTCAATATATTAAAAATATGGTACTTCCGATGATAAATCGATTTTCGACGTATTCTATGCATATTCTCATAAAAATCAATGTAATCATTAACATAATCATAACCATGAACTGACCCGCAATTTCGACAGACATTTATACCATTTATATTTTCAATATACTGTTCACTACAACATGGCTCAACAACTTTATTAAATTCTACTAATAGTTGGTCACAAAAAGGGCATGTAGACTCTCCAATATTCTTTAATTCATCATGAATTTGAGAATTACAACACATTCTATACTATTATATGAGAGTATGAGATTTTTTTAAATCAGTTCAACGAAACACAGTTCAAACTAAGTATAAGTATGTTCAATTCACTCTGCTTTCTTTGCATGTGGCTTGCTTGCAAATTTCTTCTGTCAACGGGTCTTCTTTAAATCCTCCTTCAAAGCCGCAGTGTCGTAACTTTGCTTTATCTGCCTTTCCAATCTTCGCCGGGATTTCTCCATTCTCAATATCTTTCTATACTCTTGAAAAACGATGGTAAAATTATCCACATCACTCTCTGTCTGACTGATATCCTCCATACCCTGAATGTTGTATATTGCTTGGTTAATGTTGAATGTAAACTCTTCTTTACCACCCATGTGTGCTTCAATAACTCTAATTGAGTCTTGTATCTTCTCACAGATCGCTTCAAATCTCATAGTGAGTTCATCCAAGGAAGGCATCTTTTCTTCATATGTTAACTTAAGCCAAAACCAAAAAACGAACCAACTTTTCAACCAAATGGTTAAATTATGGGCAAGAATTCAACTATCTCTTGACTGTATAAAAAGTAAATATTATTGCGTTGCTATGTATTTGTTGCCATAATAGAACCTTAAGGAAGCATTTTTGAATATTAATCATGCAGTTGTAACCATAATAGAACTTTCAAGAAGCATTTTTTGAATATTAATCATGCATAACACTCAGCTGTTATGATGATGAAAGATATATCCTCGACGATAGAATAACAAGCTATGCATACGGACTTTATATATAATAACTATATAATGCGAAAATTAGAATGGCGTTGTAAAATATGTAATTTTCATAATTATACTACAAGCGGAAAAATGGAATCAATACTAAAATTCTTATACTGAAAATAAAAATATTGGAATCACTACCTAGGTTTTAATATAAGTATTACATTTTAAACGCACTATAAAATTGACTTAAAGATATAAATATATAGTATTATTATATAGAAAAGAGATGGTTTTAGTTGCTACGAAGATTGATGGAAAAATATATCATGTTCATCCTGTTTACGATTTATACGGAGTTTCATTTGATGGTGAAATTATTCATATGATAAATCATAGGCCCTTAAAAGGTGGTACTGTAGATAAAAAAAATGGCATTTCAATAGTGGTTCAGGGATTTGGTTCACCTTTTAAAACGGTATTGAAGCATCAGTTTATATATGAAGCATTCAATGATGTTATACCGGAGGGGGGCTATATTAAGCATTTGAATAATGACAAAAAAGACAACCGCTTGTGCAATTTGAGACCAATGTGAGGTATTTGGCTTGGTCACAAAACCTGAAAACCGCGATTATGAGATATAAATATATTCTTATGTATTTATATAAAATGATCTCATCCTCCCCAACTACAAATACTACTTTTCCAGTACTGGATCTAAAATGGAAATCAAATCTCGGATCAAATCTCATAGTGAGTTCATCCAAGGAAGGCATCCTTTCTTCATATGTTAACGTAAACCAAAACCAAAAAACGAACCAACTTTTCAACCAAATGGTTAAATTATGGGCAAGAATTCAACTATCTCTTGACTGTCTCGTGATGCTATCAAAAGTAAATATTATTGCGTTGCTATGTATTGTTGCCATAATAGAACCTTAAGGAATCATTTTTGAATATTAATCATGCATGACACTATCATTATTGTGCGGCTTAGCTGTTATGATGATAAAAGAATTTCTGGAGCTGTGTCGGTCTAAATCTTACCGGTATGGCAAGATGAAAACAATTCGAAGCGACGCACATCAACTTGGTAGTTACGAACTAAACAAAGTGTCATTATCCGGCTTCGATGATAAGCGCTATATTCATATTACATCTGGCCAAGTGAGACTAAGTACTAGTTTGTTGCAAACAAATATGGCGGACACAGGGGAAAATGTAATAAGGGACGCGTTTTGGGTTTGCTTAAGGTTTCAGTCACTTCCTTTTTGCGTTATGACCCACAGAAGGTGAAGAGGATTAAGTAAGTAAGTAAGCTATAACGGTATTCAGTCGCTTTGTGCCTAAATTTCGCTGATTGTGACAAAGAAAGGTACTTTCGGAGCGAAGAAACTCCAACCGACGGCTGACCATGGCGAGAAAATATTTGAGGTAAGGACATGTTTGTTGTTTCTCCGCTTTATGCACATAGAGCGAGCCTTTGTGTTGCCGTTTTATTGCATTATTTATTAACTAAACTGTTTTATGTGCAGATATGAACGAAATAAGCTTAAAGACGATAACTCGTCAAACAAGAACATCTCTAAAATTCTAGAGTCGTTTCTTTCTGACAGGAGTTCTCCCTGATGGGGATAAGTTTGTTTGTGACCATGTTCTTGTTGACTCAGGAGTTTTTGGTGCTTCTGTATTGCATACTGGTTTCATCCTTTCATAGAAAACCAAACTTAAATGCCTTCCGTGATATTGTAACTTCGGTTTGCTTCCAGTTTTTATACACTTTCCTTCATTAGCAAGTCCATCATGGAAATACCAACCAGAGCTAACACTATGTGCATTGTCAACATATACCTCAGACCAGTAGTGGGCCCTTGCTTGACTGTGGTATATTAGTCCAGTCAGTTTGTATATCTTCTCCTGCATAACAAACTCCTCATCAACTTGGGGATCCCACTTAAGTGGTGAATCATCTGATTTAAAAATTTCAAATACAACAAGATTTGGAATTTGTTTAATAGTCTCAGTTCGGAGAGCTGGCTGATCACATTTGTCCATGCTGGCCTCACCCTGATCATTTTCAACTTTAAGCAATTGACTGCATGTGCCAGAAAAACACGAGTATCCACTGCTTATAGCATGACGTTTGAAGTATTTTACCAAACTAACAGAACTTTGTTGATCTGAAGGATCAGTGTGGTCTTCGGGAATGATCTCATCTGCTATTATTTTAAATGTGCCACTGCATTGCTCCCTTAATGTCAATTTGTGGCCACCAAATCTTGAACATTTTCTTGAAACTGATGTGACAAAACTAAAGAATCTACGTTCCTCTTGACCCATGTAGTGATGTAGTGAATGAATGACTCCTTCTAGACTACACTGATTTCCAAGTCTATAGTAGATACGGCCATTACAGGTTTCATTCTGCAACCACAGCCACAATGCCATCTTACTCTCATGGTACTTGCCATTGCAGTTGAGATTCCATGCTGTTTTCAAGGCTTGAAGTGCTTTGGTCTGCTGTATGTGTGTTTCTAAAGATTTAATAAACTCTGGATTTCTGTTAAGAACTTCTGACATGACAGTTAAAATGGCATCTTGGTGACAGGAGTTTGCAACATTGTTTGAACCATTGACATATGACTTAAACATTAATGAAAGTTGAGGCTGTTCAGAGCTACACATGTGTGACTGTGTTTTTGTTGTACTATAATTGCCTTGGGCTTTCTTAGCAGCACTTTTCTTTTTCTCAATGCACTTGTCTTGATTGCAAATAACAAGTGGTCGTCTGCACTTTGAACAGTGCAAAATGCGCTTGTTATGTTTTTCTGGTTTCAGCGATTTTTGACACTTCTCTTTTGCAATCTGAATGTCAATGTTTGCAGGACTGAAAGTTGAAAGCTGAGGGATTGAAGACAAGCTACTGTAAGACTGTATTTCGACACCCATTTTTATTTTCTCTGTATTTTCTTTTGCTTTTCTCTCAATTTCTTTAAGCTTTGGATCCAGAGATGTTGGTGGTCCAGTTAATGTCCAGAAATATTGATGCACTGCATCCAGAAGTTCATCAATAAAAGCATCATTCCTTTGAACAGTAGAAATTCTTGTCGTGCTTGGTGTCCAAGTTACAAAATGGCACCAGTCTGCATTTGCTGCTTTCATATTCAACTGCATCTGCATGTAATAGCATGCCGGTAATTGCTTATAGTGTGATGGATAACCTCCTTTGAACGGACACTTGTACTCAACAATACCTCTGCCACTTATGCCATGCAACCCAGTGCCCTTTACAACAACAATGTCATCTGGGGAGCATCCAAACAAGTCTACGTTCTTGTGTTTAATTGTCCATAAACCAGTTTCAAAAACAGTATAATCATAGCATGAATCAGATAAGAATTTTCGGTAAGAGACCCTAGTGCAGTCCTCGCAGACAGTTCCCCACTCCATTGCTAATTTACTCACTGAACTTGTACTGCCATCATTATCAATAATGTCTCCTTGAACAGCACTTTGCCAGTAATTTTGAGCTTGCAATACACCAAAATGTCCAGTAATAACTCCTGCCTTGCTTGCATTAAGGATGTTCTTCCTTGCTTCTTTCCAGGCCTCTGACCGCTGCTTCTAGTATGGACGCAGATCAGCAATTCCAGATGGTGGATCATCTTTAAGAGATTCATACTTTGGATTGGTTTTAAGGTCTTCACTTTGAAGTAATCCAACCAATGCAGGTAAATTAAGCCATTTGGTCTTGCATCCATCTTTGACATGCTTATACCTGGACTTACTGCTGTTCTTGCACTGTGCTGCTAAATGGCCTTTTAATCCACATTTAAAACATTCTTGTTTTGCTAGCCATTCTGGTTCAGGGGTGTTTTTACATTTCTTTGCCCAGTGCCCTAACATGTTACATCTCTTACATACATCTGTAGGACTTGGCTCTTTTGTGGACTTATACTTAGCTGACTTCTGTGCTAGTTTAGTTCTAATTGCTGCAGTATGGCCAGATAATGGAGATAAATCCTCTTTCATCAAGTGATAAACGCATCTCCGTTTAACAAATTTCCTTAAATACAGTTCCATTGCTTCTTCAGTGCCTTTATGTCCTCCACATATTAGATTGCATAAACTGGACCACCAACAAAATAAACTTGTATCTTGGAGTAGTTTTGTCCATGCATTATTGTAGGAGTCCTTGCTAAAACTGTGAAGACTAAAGTATTCTGCTTTTAGTTTTTGGTCCAGAAGTACATTGAAGTTCATTACATAATTTCGATTTAAGGGATCTGACAATGAGTCAAGTACTAAATGAGCAGTGTTTATGAGGGTAGTTGGTAAAGACTGCCCTATAATAGAAAGGATTTCCAGGTACTGGCATTCTAGTTTTTTCTTTTGGTCCTCACTGTACTTAGGCAAAGCTGAACATTCCTCTCCTATCAAGATGTCTTCACAGTTTATGTGATTTTG
The DNA here is from genome assembly GCA_963693305.1 of Meandrina meandrites. Classification (NCBI taxonomy): domain Eukaryota; kingdom Metazoa; phylum Cnidaria; class Anthozoa; order Scleractinia; family Meandrinidae; genus Meandrina; species Meandrina meandrites. The sequence continues at coordinate 36,689,538 of OY855903.1, read as the reverse complement.
CTGTAGCATTTGTTTAATAGCATCTATTGTTTGTACTTGTTCTCCTGTCTTACCCTCTTTGCTTTGACCTTTTGATAGGTTAAGGGGCTGTGGAGAAAATGCAGGACCTTCATAAGAACTTGATGAACCTTCTAGAAGACCAAGCTCTTGAGCGATACTAAAGTCAATGTCAAGTGTATATAACGTTGAACTGTTGGTGACACTTCCCTTCCTCAAACAAGTGAAAAATAATTTTCCACATCATCTTGACAAAGGCTCTTTGGGACAATGTTAATATTGGGGTGATTTATCTTCACATAGCCAATTAAACCAATTGTTCCCCGAATTAAGACAAGGAGGTCATTATATGTCTTTAAAGGAATGAACTGCTTCCTTGTAGCATTCTTGTCATCCTTATTGTTACATGATTGCACCTTCTCTTCAATTTCATCATGCCACCTTTTGAAGAACACAAGTACAGACAGAAGCTCTTGCATGTAATTTGAATGAAGAGAAATAGTATTCATAATTGTGAATAGCTTGTCACACATTCTTATATATTTGCGAGTGAAAGAAGTTTCATCTTTACTGTAAGGGAAGCAGGGTTGTTCCATTGTTTGTGCAGTTGATTCTGAAAGTACCTCTCGTGCAAACTTTACTTTCATTTTACTTTTGGAATCAATGAAAATATGTTTGCTTTTCAATGAACTGTCCTCTTGTTTAGCAACAGCAGCAATATGATCCCATTTTATGCATCTTCCCTTGTGTTTTAAGTTGTAATTAGGATTGTGCATATAATTTCTTAACTTTTTGATCATGTGCGGGTAATCTGATATCCAAAAGATATCACCTCCTGTGACTTCATTCTGACCAACCCATGGGGATTTTTTTGATGACTTCTAAAAAAATTTTGAATTCCATGGACCTCCATCACACACCCCATATACCACCTTGATCTTTCCATCGGAAACCTTATCAAGTGCTTTAACAAGAGGCCATACCATGTGTTTGTTTAGTTTCTCAGCTGTGACACTGTAAACAGGAAAAGAGGCAACTGGCCAGGTAAAATTACCCTCAAGACTGGTCAAGAAAAACTGACATATTTGACGGGCAACCTTGGTTTTTGGATTTCCAGTTGAATTACTATCAGAATCAGAGTCGGTGTCAGAAGCATACTTTTCGAGTCATCGTCACTAGTGTTGTCATTTTCATCTTCTTCTGGAAAACTGGAATCATCGTCAACTAAATTGGTCTCATCAAATTTAGTGTCAGTTTCCAATTCAGATGGGATGGTGAAATCTTCAAAACCAATGAGCTGTCCAGTGCGCCTACACAACTTAACTCCACTGCAAATCTCAATTTCATCCCAGTGTAAACCGAACAAGTTGCAAACACCTCGCTGTTTAATTTCGTTCCAACATTTTTGTAGTTGTATAATATCAACAGGATTAGCTGAATTATCCATATTTCTATATTCTTGTACCAAACGCCATGATGGTAATGGAAGCCATTTCCGAACTGCCTCATAACCCTTTTGTTTACATTTAACTGAGAGACTCACAGCAAGTTTTATTGTAAGTGGATCCCAGCGCATATTTTTGGGCTTTGACTGAGGTTTTTGCCCCTCACCTGATTCATCACTACAAGAGCTCTGCTTTAGTTTTAGCTGGGACAAAGCATCCAGCATAAAAGAATACAGTATAGATCCCTCTTTTAGCAGCTCGTTCTTCACAGCAAAATTAACCATCTCTGACAATTCATTAAATGTTTGCTGAAAATTAATGACACAAAGTTTCTCTTTTTGTTTCTTTAGTATCATCCTCAGGCATCTGTTTTGATTGCCCAATTTCCGGACTTCATTGCTTAAATTCCGAGCTCGATCAAGTAATTGCAATGAGGAGAGTGAAGAAAGTTTAACCCTGCTATCCGCTTTTGTTGCCCTTTCTCCATTTCCTAGCACCGGTTCTTTATGCCTCTTCAGTGAGTTCTCAAGCATTTTCTGACACACTTCACAGCGACCAGACTTGCTTCTGGCTTTCACTAAGAATTGGCACTCAAGAAAAGTTTTTAGATTTCCTCCTTCCCACATTACCTTAGCTTTTCTTATTGTTTCATTAATATGGACTGTCGAGTTTCCTTTCTTCACAGGAATTACCCACTGGGAATCAATCATTAGTTGTGGAGGGTCTGGTGATCCAATTTTCTGTTTTGCCCAAGTCAAAATGTTGTTGTCATACACTCCACAATAAACTTTTTCAAGCTCAATTTTCTTTAAAATAGTGTACAGTTGAGTGGAGATGTTTGCAACTGTTTGCTCTTCAACTTTTCCAAGTGAGCCCCCAATGTTTACCTTAGAATTAAGTATGTAGGCCTGATAATGAAGCTCATTTCCCTCTAGAAAGAGGTGGAGCACTCTTTCATTTAAGTTTTGTCTGTCACATCGCTGGGGTGAAAACTGAAATTTAAATGAGGTTGCTTGCTCAACAACAGCACTCCAGCCAGTCATTTTGCATAAGAACTTTGTGGCCATGGCTTGGTATATGTCTTGCATTAAAGGATTGGTGAAACACTGACCTTTTAGTTCTGATGGGACTTGAATTGTTCTTGAAAAAGAAATTGATTTGGAACAACTTTTGCAAACAAAGCAAAAATTCAATGGTGGAGTTTGTAAAGGAACTGGCTGACTGTCAAGTTTAGATACACTGTCACAAGGGATCTGGCACTTTTTATCAAAAATGTTGATGGTATGTTTTAGGCAAATATTTTGGTTACACAAGGTCTTTGACTGATGACATATACTGCAATGTAGTGAGTACAGGGTCAGCTGTGATGATCGATGTACTTGAGTTTCTGGAAATACTTCAGCACTGGAAGAATGGTTTTGCCTGTCCATTTCAAAATGACTGTTGCACACATATAGCAACCATGGTTCATTTGCCTTCTCGGGGTCTATTTCATATTTCCCTTGTAAATGAGTTACAGAATGCATGCTGGCCCCATTTTGGCACCCAGCTATGCAACATTGTCGCCCTCCACCATGCCGGTACAAATTCACATTTACATCTCCCACCATTTCCTCATCAGAAGTAATATCTTTATTTAATGGTTTCTCTTTTAGCATAAGTAATAGTTTTGAATCCAAAGTTTCTGCACGTGTTACCAAGAGTTTTCGGAATGACCTGACTGTATTATTGCATAGTTCACCTGGCGTGACTGAGCTCAACTTCTCTACAAATTTTTCACACTTGTGAATTAAGTGCTGAATGTCTTTGCCTTGTCTCAAGCTGGGTTTTAAACAGGCAAGGGACAAAAAATCATATTCGAATTCCTCAATTTCCTCAGATAACTCTTGCAAACGTTCATACTCCTTCTTCACCCAGCAATTTCATTTCTGGCAGACGCATGAACGCTCTGGAAACTGTTTTGAAATGTGATAGTTCATTGCAGATTCAATTGAAATTAACTTTGTACTGTACAGCATGGAGGGAAAATTTCCCAAACGGGATGTAATTGGTTTGCCAAGTCCTTAAGTTCTCTTGTAAAAATAAGCAAACCTGGTAGCTCTATTTGCAACGTTAGGCATTCTTCGTATGTTAGTTTATCTTTATGAGCTATGCTTTCCAGATGCAAAATTTTGCCATCTAAAAATGATCCTAGGGACTGGAGCTGTTTTCTTTTCATCTGGACTTTAAACCATCTGTAGGAAGTCTGAAAACTGGCATATGTTACAGTTATAACTGCAGCCATGAAAAATTCAAACAGGGGGAGAATACCAAAGAATAAACCAGGTGTTTCATACAAAATTACGCATTCAACAGCAAAGACGCACACAATTTGAAACAAATAATTTAATGCCACTTCAAACCTGTCTTGAATACATTCTGATCCTTCGGCATTGCAGTTGAGAAACTGTTCCACGTTTCTAGTACTAAAGTGAAATCTCAATCGAAATCTTCTCTTTTGTCGTCGTGAAGATGGAATATAGTATACTCGACAGTTTCCACAGGACAATTTCTTTCTGAGACGACGAAGACTCCAAAACTCTTCCGCAATATCACTAAAAACATTCTTGTGTGCCAGCGCATTCAACTTCCAACCGAACCTTGCCACTCGCATTTTAAACGTAGAGTGTTCATCTAACCTCAGGCAAAGCTGGCCCTTCATTCCACCTGTAGCCATTAAGTCGGAAACTGAAAACAAAGGCTGAAAACTCGCATTGAATGCCATCAATTCCCAGGTCAAGTGGGTGTTGACACCGCGACCGCAGTTTTCGATAACATTAAAGGTCACATTCTTCACAGCAGGGGGATAAACAGGGTTGGAATTAACAGAAACGGAGTGTTCAAACTCCGTACTGCCACAAAAAAATGCTAACAGCAAATAAACAACCAACAGGGAATTCATCTTTTCCAATTCGCGTGAAAACATACGTGTTCGCGGAACTTCACACACGATCGCTTCTAAATTGCTTCAAGTTCTGGCATTCTGCGCATGCTCCCTGCGATTCTTGGATGATTGACAGATTTCTTTTCTGGGGCAATCATGGAAAGCCAAAAAGCGGCAAGATCAAAGACAGTCGCCAGCCCCCCCTGTACAAATCCTATTGACAAGTTTATCCTTATTTATATGAGTAATAGCCATACCCGCCGGTATCATATTGTTAAAGCATTCATAAATGAATCTGTGTACTTTATATCTCTTTTGACCCGGCCAACCCCATTTTCTAACAGAAATTGCCAAATACCCTGAATTTGTAATATTACCTTTATGGGGGATTCTAGTTATTAAATGAATAACGTTGCCATCTTCATCAGCCCCATATAGATCATAAATTGGATGTATATAGTATTTAATCCCGTTTATATATGTTGACATGATCATATTTTTGTAATATACTATAGCAACATATCTTTAAGTCATTTTTATAGTACAAGAAATTTTTGATCTAGGTTTGGAAGGGGTATAGTGATGATTTTAACAGATATAAAGAAATAATTATATATAGATATAATATAATGGGAAGATGAATTAAGTATTTCAGCGAAGAAGAGAGAAAGCAAGCAACTAAACAAATCAAGACAAAGTACATGCTGAATAAAGAATGGCGATGCCCTATATGTGGAAATCATGATTACACATTAGCTGGGAAATGGAGTCATATTAAAACAAAAAAGCATATGAGAAATACTGAAGCCATGGATAACATGTGATGATTAACAAATAAGAGAAATTATATAATATATATGTGTAGTGAACCAACAGTGTATATATGTGCTGTTATTTGTTGCTTAGACAGCCAAAAATATGATTGTTTCTAGCTATCTATTATACTTATATTTCAGATCATTTAAACGCACTATAAAAACACTTAAGAGAAAAAAACTATAGTAATAACATATATAAAATGGAAAATTTTATCTCAACCAATATTAATATGGATGAATCTGATCTCAACAAGCTATCTAAGACTGACCTTATAAAACTCATTTTATCACTAAAAGCGAATCAGCCTAGGATATACAAACCAAGACCTCCAAAACCAACTCCCAGGCGAAGCGTCCATCAAATGATTCAAGATTATGAGGAAAATATACTGCCGCCACCCGAATTCAGGGATGATTACAAGCCGACCCCAACACCGAGGACTAAAAAACCAGTACCATTACCAAGGACTCAGATAAATCAAGTTGCTAAAGCTTTGGAAGGCTATACAAAGTCCTATGAAATAGGAAGTATTTCATAAATAGCAAAGACCCGTTATTACAGCGATTAAATACCCGAAAAGCTGTCGAATATCATATTATTAGTATACTTCCATCTATGTTAGGTCTAAAATTTATTGAAACGCTTAAGGTGTCATTCAAAAAATTATCAGAGAATGAGATTGTTTATAAAACAGCCTATTTCAATAGTATAGCACAAACAATTATGAATAATCTGGAAGTTGCTAAATCGCTAGAATTATCAAAACAGCATATATTGAATAAGATAGCTCAATGGGTCTCTGAAGGTTCAGGTTGGACTATTCAATCTGTTGATAATCACTATCTGAATATTGTGAAATACAAACCAATGAAAGGCTCCTCATATATTCACCTACCACAAGAACTCAGGAAGAGTACAAAAGGATTGATTAATATGAAAAATGAGGATAATGAATGCTTCCGTTGGTGTCATATCAGACACTTAAACCCACAAGATAAATACCCTCAACGAATTAAAAAATCTGATAAGGAATACATCGATAAATTAGATTACTCTGAAATTGAATTTCCAGTAACTATTAAGCAATTTAACAAAATTGAGAAAAAGAATAACATAAGAATAAATGTATTCGGTTATGAAGAAAAGCAACCATACCCAATATATATATCAAAAGAAAAGTATGAAGATCATATAGAACTACTACTGGTAACGAAAGATGAAAACAAGCATTATGTTCTCATAAAGGATTTTAATAAATTCATGTACAACCAAACAAAACACAAAGAGAGGAAACACTTTTGTATGCACTGTCTGCAATGTTTCAGTTCTGAAAGAGTATTAAACCATCATAAAAATAATTGCATTCAAGTAAATGGAATACAAGCAGTAAATATGCCGACTAAAGATAATAACATACTGAAATTCAACAACTTCCATAAACAACAACAAGTACCATTTGTTATCTATGCTGATTTTGAGGCTATAACAGAAAAGATCTCCGGTTGTCAACCTAATAATGATAAATCATATACAGAGGCATACCAGAAGCACACAGACTGTGGATACGGTTATAAGATTGTCTGTTGCTATGATGATAAATATACAAAACCAATACAAATATATAGGGGCGAAAAGGCTGTGTACAAATTCATGGAAAATATGTTAGAAGAAGTTAAGTATTGTAAAGGAGAGGAGAAACAAATGAATATCAATGCCATACCGAACAATATGGAAAAATATATGGCTTTCATGCTTGGTAATCATCTTACCTTCATTGATAGTTTCCAATTTATGAGCTCTAGTTAGAAAAAATCTCGTCAAAAATATAACTAAATGTGGTAAATGTGAAACATGTGACCCAGGTAAGTGTATAAAACGAAGTATCAATAATGAAGGCCACATAACACAACATAAAACAAGCTTCCCATGTGGTAAATGCAGAAATTGTAAAAACAGTGGGAAAGCATGTGCAAAACCAAATTATGATAATCTGAAATACACCTCAAAAAAGTTCAAAGGTGAAAAGCTCGATTTGATGGCAAGAAAATTATATCCTTATGACTACATGGACAGTTTCAATAAATTCAATGAAAAACTACCAACAAAAGAAGACTTTTACAGTAAAATGAATAATGAGCACATTACCGATAAAGATTATCAACATGTCCACACTGTATGGGAAACATTCATGCTTAAAACGATGGGTTACTACCATGACCTGTACCTTGAATCTGACATCCTCCTATTAGCTGATGTATTTGAAAACTTCAGGAGAACATGTTTAGAATTCTACAAACTTGATCCATGTCATTATTTCACATCTCCCGGTTTGTCATGGGATGCTATGCTAAAAATGACTGACATTAAATTAGAGCTTATGGTTGATATTGATATGTTCCAATTTATTGAAAAGGGCATGCGTGGTGGAATCAGCTATATAGCCAACCGCTATGGAAAAGCAAACAATAAATACATGAGAACATAGATGAGAAGGCGCCCTCAAAGTATATCATGTATCTTGACGCCAATAATCTGTATGGTTGGGCAATGAGTCAATACCTTCCAACAGGCGGATTCAGATGGATGACAAAAAGCCAGATTGATAAAACAGACTTAGCCAAGTATAAAGAAGACAGTAAGAAAGGTTTAATATTGGAAGTCGACCTAGAATACCCCAAAGAGTTGCATAACCTTCATAATGACTACCCGTTAGGACCGGAAAAGGTAAAAGTAACCGAAGACATGCTATCAGATTATTGCAAAAAATTTGCGAAAAAATATAACATATCAACAGGTCTTGTACATAAATTAATTCCAACTTTAAACAACAAAGAAAAGTATGTACTACATTATAGGAACCTCCAATTATACACTGATCTCGGTTTAAAAATAACAAAAGTCCATCGAGTCCTTGAGTTCAATCAATCCCCTTGGCTTAAGCAATATATTGATTTCAATACTGAAAAACGTAAGGATGCCAAAAATGCTTTTGAAAAAGACTTCTTCAAGCTTATGAATAACAGTGTATTTGGAAAAACTATGGAAAATATCAGAAAGCGAGTAGACATCAGATTGGTGACTGATGAGAAGAAGCTATTGAAATATTGCAGTAAACCAACTTATGTAAGTAGTAAGATCTTCAACGACAATCTTGTAGCTGTGCATAAGATAAAAGAAACACTTACTCTAAACAGGCCGGCATATGTGGGTATGTGCATCTTAGATTTAAGCAAGACGTTAATGTACGATTTCCATTATAACTACATTAAAAAGAAATATGGAGACAAAGCCAAGTTACTATTCACAGACACAGACAGCTTGACCTATGAAATCGAAGCTGAAGATGTATACCAAGACTTTTGGAATGATAAAAATAAAATCGATAACAGCGACTACCCAAAAAGCTCACCGTATTTTGACAAGACAAATAAAAAAGTAATCGGCAAGTTTAAAGATGAAGCCGCAGGAGTACCTATTGATGAATTCGTTGGTTTGCGATCTAGAATGTATAGTTATATGAAAGACAACCAGAAAGGCGGAAAGACTGCAAAAGGAATAAAAAAGAATGTAATTAAAAAGAACATAACACATGAAAATTATAAAAATGTACTGTTCAATAATGAACAAATGCATCACACAATGAAAACAATCAGAAGTCAAAACCATCAACTTGGAAGTTATGAGATAAACAAAGTATCACTCAGCTGTTTTGATGACAAAAGATATATACTAGAAGATGGAAGAACAAGCTATGCATACAGACATTATAAAATCTAACCTTAAACAAATTTCTGTTGAAAATTCCCATTTGTGATCCAAGGTGTTGATCCAAGGTTTAGGTACCAGACCTTGGTATTGATTTCAGTTTTTGATCCAGGGTTTTGATCCTTGGTTTTGAGCCTTGGTTTTGATTTTTAGTGTAAGAAGTTTTTTGATACAAGGTTTAGATTATAGCATTGGAGGTCATGCTGGATTCTCCATATTTGAATTCCATATTGAATTTCCATTTTTTGATTTCCATTTTTTTGATTTCCATTTTTGAATCCGGTGCTGAATCAGTTTTTGAGTATCCATATTGAATTTCCATTTTTGATTTCTCCATTTTTGAATCCGGTGCTGGATGTGGTATGTAGTTGGGGGATATTCAAGATCATTTTTAAAAATGATCTCGTACCCCCAACTACTATACTACTCAAGGATCTCTGCTGAAGTTTCTCCGTCTCTGGTGCTCTCTGCAACATGGTCTCTGTGACAGGATGCGCAATACCACACGATGTGCAGCGTGCATGTTTTAATTAGAGTTTTGAGTAATCATTCATTAATGTTGATTGAAAAAACATTCAGTGCGAATTTAATGTGAGGGTCGAGTTTAGAAAGGCGACTGATTTTTTGGTTCTTCTGTATTCTGTGATTCAATGCTAAGGCAAGAGCATTTTAAATAAAGCTTTGCAAAAGGTGAGATGTTTTGTTCGTACTCAATGTGGCGACCATGTTTACGATCAAAGCTAAATGCATTTTAAATTGTCGAGGAGGAGTATAAGCAACTAAAGCAGAGTATAAGAAGAGGTGTTACAAGTTTGATCTTTTAAACACAGAATAAGGTAGGGGGCTAATCATCCAGACAGTCGGGGCTAATCATCCAGATTGGGGGCTAGCTGTCTGGGGCTAGTTGTCCATGTCGGGACACTGCTTCAGAATGTAGAGATTGCAAGGCTTCTAAATTGAAAAATGTTGAGCTTCTTTACATGAGATTTGCTCGGGCATTTTTATCTATTCTTTGTGGTTGTTTTTGTCGAAGTGTTTTACGATGGTGGCCAATATCCTCTTCGTCCGTGTGACTCACGGGTAAATTTGACTCGCGGTGTCTTCGCTGGAGAAGTTGTCGGTGGATTAGACAGAATAGCGACCAGTGCCCTTTTACCAAATGTTGTGTAAAATTTGTGCAGGTCGTCGTAGGAGACACCACTGTCGGCGATGTTTTGTGCCAATGATCTTTCTATTGGTCCGGTGTCGGCTGCGTTGAACAATTTGTCACTGAATGTTAGAAAAAGTTCATGGCATCGATCAAGGTGGAGCATGTCTTCAACTGCGTGGGGAACACTGGTGACACTGGAATTCTCAATGATATTTTCTCTGGAAAGGCTCAACAATTATTCAAAAAGAATTTTTCTCAGGGTTCTGACATCTTCTAACGCATCATGGGCGTTAAATTGTTCCTTGAAAAGATGAATGTAAAGGCTGCTTTGGTTTGGTTTGCAGTATCCACCAGAATCAAGTTCGAGTTCTTTGTGTTTGTCTTTTATCAGTTTTTTCACCAGATGTAGACTATCCACAAAGTAGACATTCATGTCATGACACACGTACCATAGTGGACAAAACACGCCAATTTTGTGAATGAATACTTTGTTGCTGAAGGCAGCGATTTCTTCAGGTTTTCTACCCGTCAGAATGGTATCTCATTTACTCAGAGCTTTGAACTCGGAAGAAACAGCGATTCTGACGGCTTCCTTTGTGTGTTCAATGAGTTCTTCGTGTCTGAATGCGTGATTAGCCGCCGTTTTCCAGTTCTTGAGTGCCAAATTGATAATCAGAGATTTTGTCATGTTGTCGAACGTTTTCTGAACGATGACTTCTCCCTTTCACAGGACGAAATGACACTTTTAAGGTTTCTTAAAGTTAACTTAAAGATACAGTAAAGAATTATTTTCTGTACCTTTAAGTTTGTCTTAAACTTCTTAAATATTTGTTTAGTTAATCTTTAAGTGGATCACTTAAAGCACTTAATGAACCATTTAAGTGTCTTTCAAGACATGTACTTAAAGATGCACTAAAGACTGTTTTAAGAAACTTTAAGTGATAAATTAACGGAATTAAATGAAATCTTAAAGATGCTTTTACACATTAAATGTGACTTAAATGTAATGGAAAGATTTTCTTTATCCTTTAAGTTTAAAAAGTCATGTACCAAAGATGCATTAAAGACTTTTTTAAGAAACTAAAGAACAGTAAAGATATCTTTAAGATGCTTTGACGCATTAAATGTTGATTAAATGTCATGGAAAGATAACCTTGTAAGTTAATTTAAAGTGATGTGCATCTTTAAGGGTCAGTTAAAGGGGAAGTAATCTTAAATGTGATTACATTGTGAAGTACATTCCAAAAGCAATGCAATCAGTAAACATCCAGGAAAATTTCTTACAAGGACCTATGTTCAATTAATAATATAATTCATGAAAGACTTCATACCTAATAAAACACACAGTTTATTGTCTCTGCAATTCTTCTAATACAAACCAACACCATTGACCAGTACTAGTGTTGATGTTTGCTGTGTATACAAAACAACAACTTAACAGTAACAAATGTCTATAAAATACTATAGATTTCTCATAAATGTTTGTATGTTTAATAAAAAAATATGTCCCTCCAGTACTGATAAATCATTTAATCATTTAAATACTACTGTCGAATATAATATTTCAGTTTTAGTATATTTTGTATAATACTTCAGCCTTTCCACTGGATCTCTGTACACATACAATTATAATTTATATTAACGCATGTTGCATATTTCATTTCAAAATCAACTAAGCACACTCAAATAAAATGAACTACTTCTGATAAAAAATACTGTTTTATATTAAAAAAATATAATTCAACATTTCCAATTTTGTTTTATACAATTATAAAAACATTCATGTTGCCAATTATTTAATTTCACAATCTATCAGCTTAAAAAATAAGTTATCAAGGTTAAATTAGGTGTAGATAAAACAAGAGTGAGTTAAATGTAAGTAAATATGCAAGTTAATACTCCAGTTTTCTGTTGTAGACAAGTAACTTTTTCTAAGCACAATGGGCACTTACAGTTGATTACTGTAACGTTACTGTGAGATTCAGAAAAGCATGAACACTAAAACTATTTCTGGATTGTCTATTTTGCATGAGGGTAAACCAATCAGATGTGATACCAGTTATTCACAAGCAGTGATCAATGTTTGCGGCTCAAATTTTCTGACATCTATCAGTAGCTGTGTTTATTCTAGAAAATAAATGGAATTCCAGAAGTAATTTCAGTGCTCAAACCAATTCCCACAGCAAGAATAGTGTTAACCTTGATATTGATCATCACTGTTTTTCCCATGTTGTGGGTGAAAAATATCAACAGTAAATATTATTCCTATACAAAGAATACCAGATTTCTAAAAATACATATTAGTACTCCAGTCTAGTACTGATAATTCATGAGAAATTACAAGAAAATATAATAATTTAAATTTTAAGCTGTGTATAATTATTATATACACATGTGTGTGGCATATTTAATTTCAAAATCAATCAATGCTTTAAGAAAGATATTGTTATCAAAGGTCACTTTGGTTTAGGTAAAACAAGAGAGAAGGTCTTGGAAAACACTTGTATAAAATTCTTGAAATGGTTAATATGTAGGGGTGGTAAATGTGAGACTCTGCTTAAAGGTGAAACTGGCATTTTTCATTGCAAGTGAGACTACAAGACTCAAGAAATTCAACCAAAATTTTGCAAGACCAGCATTTCTAAGGAACTATTTGCCACCCCTTCCAGTAGCTAGGGGGATAAGCTTACCCAAGGACACATCAGGTGTACTTTTATTACTTATTGTAGCAAGGAGCCCAAAAGTGTAATCACTCTTACTTAATTCACATCTTTTGTGCATGCAAAGACTATGCAATCAGAATATGAGGATAATGTATCTTTGCCTTTCGACTGGCTAGTCTGCAGGTGAAATAGGATGTGAACTGATCAAAAATGGTCACACATTTGGGCCAGTTCAGTCGGGGGCTGGTTGGCCAGTGCCAGCTGATGGTGCAATCACCTCTCCGAGAAGTGACTGAGCCCGCAGTTTTAATCCCAGAAGTTGCTAAACAACATGACGTATTTGTTCACGCGATTGCTTATAGAGTACCCGTGAGCCTTCGTGCTAGTTTTGGATTGGAAATAATTCGGAAACTTTTTGGGTGCTTCAACAAAGATTTGTCAGAACTGGCACTTGTTCCCCCGACTGTACCTACTGTACGAATAGTTATTACAATCTTAACTCCTACCAGGGTTTAACAGTCACTCATCACTATTGTTTTCATTCTCATCAAGACATGCCCATTTCGGCAATTATGTGGCTTTTGCGTCGATGAGATGTCACCATCTCGTCGCACTCTTTTCACCGATCGCTGTTTGGAGCGCTTTGTACTTGTTTTCGCATATATCTTGTCCAGCTTCTTTTTCCTCTTTTTCAGTAGTGCACTCTCCCACGGAATTGTTTTCACAGCATACACCAATGAACCGTCTTCATCAGCAGACTCCTCCGATGACATGAAATTCTCTGTTGGCACTTCTGCCACCTTTCCTTTTGTTTTCCTGTCCCATTTCTTTACTCTCTCTAGTGCCAAGGTCCTTCTTGATAATTTCTGCAAATAGAAAGTTTGAGGACAGGACTTAAACGAAGCCAAAAATTGCAGGGAATGTAATTTTAATGCATATAGGCTGTTACATGTAAGTCATCAGCAATGATATTCTTTAGACCAACCAAACAAAATGTATCAGTGCTTTTAATACGATTTTAAGTAGGTGGCTGCCCTTGTCAAGTACCAGTCAGAGAACAATATAAGAAGCTGTGAACACCTCTTATATGAAACTTTTAGCATGTTGGCCACTAATGAAAGATTTATTGCATCCTAATCACGAGAATACCCAAGATACTTGTGATGTTCAACCAGAGAACTGAAATTGAACACTTACATACAGCAGTGGAATCTTGATTTAACAAAGTGCCAAGGGACTGGAGAAATTAATTTGTTTATATCAAAGTTTTTTTTAAAAACAACCAATATATTTGTTACATCGAGGTATAGTTAATAGTTAATTTTCAATGGTGTTACATAATATGCCCAGCAGAATTGAAATTAATAGAACTTCTGTTCATTATGGCAAGGTTTTTGTTACATCGAAGTTCGTTATATCAAGGTTCTGTTCTATATATTTTACTGTAATTTTGACTGGGCTGAAGAAAATCATCCGTAACACAGAGGACTTTGTTATATAGAGGTTCGTTAAATCAAGGTTCCACTGAGTATTGAATGTAGACATTTTGGCATGCATGGAAACTAATCTGCACGATTTAGTGTAACAGCTATTGAGAATTCTCAGAAGCAATTTATCCATTGGAAAGATATGTAACCTACCTCTCTTTCCTTCCTTGTTGCCTGCATTTCTTCTTATGTAGGTCATATGTTCCTGCATCCATCTTCTTTCCTTTCTCAAAACACGACAAAAAGTATCGTCTAAATGCCTCTAGTAAGACAAAGAAGACAAACAAGCTTAAATATTTACTGCAAGTAATCGAAACAACTACTACTATCCACACCCAAAAATGGAGTTTGCATTTCTTTACTAAAATCCAAAATTGGGTTATGGATCTAAAGAATGTACACTCAGAGTGGATTCCTTAGATCAAATCTAAATCAAGATTTTAAGGATTTCTGATCACTACCCAGCCTCGGGAAATATTGAGATTCTTGGGAAAAATGCTAGAGTCATTTCTTTACTTTGAAGGCAATTCAGTTAAAGTTGGCAATAGAATCTGGACTTGCTGTGCAATGTAATTCCATGGCCATTTCCTTCTTTGCTATGCCTGTCCAACAGTACAACATCAATACTTGAAGCACATAAATAGCACAGACGTTTGTGTCCTTTTTATTGAAAACTAACCTACCTTCAATCTGGGCATCGGACCATGTGCAACGATCTTGCCCCCACACATAGTGAATTATTTCTTCCTTAACGCGACAAAGAACTTCAATGTTTGAAAAAGAGTTCACACTGATAAGAATGGGAACAAAGAAAATTAATTAGTTTGTCTACATATATGTATTATAACGCACAAGTTAATCTTAATGAAGAAAATAATTTGTTAGAAACAAACACAGTAGAATCTGGAAATTATAATGGACACAAAAGGTTACATAGAAGTGTCTGTATTATCTGGGTGCTCTTATTAAGCGAGTGACAAGAATAATCTCTACATAAATGACACAACAAGTAAGAGCACAACTCCTACATTTACATGCAACAGAATAAACTTTAATCTTGTTTTTATTTCAGGAGATTACTGTTTTAAAAATTCTGAAGGTCAAGGAAAGTAGTCTAGAAAAGTAAAATGTTTTAGATTACTATAACAAGGCCTATGCATCTAGGCCATCATGTGACCTAGTACTTTTGATAAAATTATGGGCTATAACCTAAAGAATACTAGAAATGGAAAGAGCATATCAAAAATAACAAAATGGCAAGCCTCCAGTAACATTTTCCATTCATGTAGAAATCCTTCCAAAAATTCAACCCATGGTATAACCTTACTCTAATTGCCAGAACCTCAAACTTGGCCATATAGCTATTTATTATGTAAACTGCAGTGCTTTAGCGAGTGGTAGGAAATCGAGAAAAATGGTATCCCACATGTGTGGATAAAAATGATAACCACACATGTGTGATATCATTTTTGACCAATCAGCTTGCAGAGTTTGCCATGTTCCAATGCTGAATGAGCCAAAGTAAATTGATATTAAGTCGAAAAATCTTTGGATCTTCCTCGGCAATCTTCGGCAATCTTCGGAAAACTTCAGAAATTCTCGGAAAATGTTCAGAAACATTCGTACAACCTTCGGACAACATTTTGAAAATTTTCGGAAATCTTCGGAAAATCGTCAAAAACATCGTAACTGGTAGGTTTATATAATAAAAAGAATAATACATGGTTTCTTGGAGATATGAAATTTATCTTCTCGTGTTCAAATCCGATATCTCACTCATTCGCTGCGCTCACTCGTGAGCTATCGATTTGAACACTCGAAGATAAATTTCATATCTACGCAAAACCATGTATTATCCTCTATATGTGACATGCTCTTTTCACTTCTGGCATTCATGAAGCTATAGCCCATAATATAAAAAAATAGTTAAAATTTGGTCATGTAACTCCACCTTCAAAGGGCCTATTTAATTCTGCCCATTGAAAGGGACTACAAACTATTTTGGCAGCTTGCCCACAGCAACAAAACACACCACTTCCATTAAACTTGCTTACACATGTGATGTAGGAAGCAGGTGACAATGTTTTTGAGGCTAAAATATAACTTCATGAAAAATCAAGTACAAATCATGTTGTTTGTGAGAAATTACCTCTCTCCAAGAGCAAATCCAGGGAAATCATCCTTTCCAACCAGCGTTTTGAACACTATTTGCAAGGTACTCTACATATATGAATAAAAAAAAAACTTTATAAATGCCATACATTTATTTTGTTCTCCTTCCCTCATAAATGTACATACCCTCATTATGACACAAAGGTTGGGTAGAGATGATTTTTTTCTGATCTTCAACACCTAAATATAAACTAGTGGAACACTCATGTAAGCCTAGTGCAAGTCACATTTCACTTAATAGACTACAAATTTAAAGCAATTCAATGTATGTTTGATGAAACAGCTCACACGTATGGGTTGAGTGTGGCACCGTGGTGACATGTGATCGCTCTTTATTAGTCTGTAGTTATAACATTTATTTTATTTTGTATCTTGAATATAGTATATACATATGTAAAAGTTCAAGTCAAACCAGTAAATTGTGATCACATATGTCACACCAGTCCCATAGCCAGCTCATGTAAATGTGAGCCATTCAATTGAAACATAGATTTGTATATTGAATCTCTGCAAATCTGCATTTTTAGTGATCAACAATAGTAAAACTAAGGGCGCTTTCCATTTGTCAGAACTGGCCGGCCAGTCCGGTGTTTTTGAATGTGAAATGGGCCTTTTCCACGAGATTTTCCCACAAATCCACCTTAACAATGTATAATATTTATGAATTGACTGATTTGACTGGATAAATCTGACTAACGACGGAATTCTGTTCTCGAGTATACCGGTCTGGCCGGCCAGTTCTGACAAATGGAAAGCGCCCTAAGACGTATTTTGTTACTTTCCAGGCTTGATTTACATAAGGGGTCATGAATGGTCCCTCAAAATTTTGCAGTGCTTGCAAAATTAGGCTTGTGCTCAAAGTATAGCAAAATTTAAGTTGGTGCTCAGGAGGCCACACTCACATAATTTACAAGTGCTTGGTTTTTAGTTGGGTAATTTTTCAGTCTCGTTCCCACAGCCTGTGCCCCCTTGATTAGTGGTCCAAAATGCAACAACTCTGGTTGATTCAAAAAATGGAACCAGGAATTTCAGGTTCCGGTTGGATTGTGCACTTGCATCAGAGATTGTTGGTGGGCTTCCAGTCTAGCCCAGAGGCCTTTATTCCTGCCGCAGATCAGAAGGATCATCGCCTCTGGGGACAAGATTGTAGGTTTTGAAAATGCTTGTTGCTCACAAGCCTAACTTTAGTTTAGCAACGGAAAACACTGTGCGTATGCTCACAAAGACCATTCTATACCCTTTACATTTTTCATTGCTTTAAAGTATCAATTTTACAATATTCAGATCCAAATTTCCTCACTGTTCATTGATGTTGCAAACATTCAACTTTATTCTTCCTGATCATTTCCCGAGCTACTCACTCTGGGAGTACAATTTTCAAATTCATTGGAGAGAAATTTCTTTTTCGGAGAAAAACCACATCGCCCCTGACCCCCAAAACCTTTCAACTACTACAAAGTCGTGGCCACTTCAGAATTCATCTTTTTGATAACCTATTCATTTACGGGCGACTCAATTTTAATACAATCTCCAGAGCAGAGGTAGGCCAATTATCCATCGCCCGGCGCACGAAAGCAAATTGCCCGAAAACTTTGGACTTTGTATCTTCGTGAATTCGAACATTACAAAGATGTCGGCAAGATTTCCGCACAGCCCCATACATTAATTATGCATACAATTTTCCGACTGACTCGTTCTTTTCATGATCGCTGTTTGTGTATAGTGATAGTATGAAATAGCTCCATACATAATTAATGTATGGGGCTGTGTGGAAATCTTACCGAACATTTTGTTTTTCATCTTCATTCGAAAATATGCAGTTTGATTAAAGTCACATACTCGTGGCAGCCACGTTCGAATTCTACAATACTGGTATATGTGACATGTGTCATGTAGTGAATAATCATTCCATTAATGTGATCAACATACCCTACAGGTCAGAGGAACTTGGATTTTCTGCCTTGTACAGGCTTGTCGTCGTTGTACTGGCTGTTCTCCTCGCTGACCTTCTTTGAGTTGTCGAAGCTCCTTTAGTACATCTTGTAGAACTTTGGAATGATCCTCGTCTCTCGCTTTCATTTCCTCGCGAAGTTGTTGGTTCTCCACAATAACATTCTTGTTTGTCTCCAGAGTTTGCTCCAGGAGAACAACGCGATCGTCGTTTATAACTGCCTCAGACAATGCCGCCATTTTTCAGTGTACAACCGTTGTCGCTTCCACCAAACTGAATTTGAGCGCGTACGGGATAATTTATGTGACGTTTTGGTGCTCAAATACTAATTTGTTATTACCCTGGGTGGGGAGGGAGGTTTTAATGATTAGTTTTTGCTAACTTTATATTTCACCCTTGGATTCGTAGGCAGGAAATAAAAAAATAGTGTTTCAAGTATCTACCAAAAATTAAAATTAACCCTCCAGAGACAGTGTTTAAATGGATAAACAGAAGTGATTTATTACTGACCCACCCCATGACAGGACATTACAACTCGACAAGTTATAAACAGGCCGCGGCGCGTAGTCAGTTCATATTTCACGAACACGCTTTTGATTGAGAGAGAAGAACGGACAGAAAGCCGACCCAAGAGCTAAAATCCACTGCAATTCACAATGAATGACCAGGCTGATTACGTCTTCTGTCCTCATTGTTCGGAAAATGTCTCAAGGTCAACCTATCGGAGGCATCAACTCTCATTACCAAAGGATCAAGAGAGTAATTCTCCGGATTCTGATCATGACAGTAGCAGCTCCGAATCCTCGAGTGCCGATCCACAAAATTTTTCACAACAGTCCGGTGTTAGCGACAGTGGTACGTAGACATTTAATCTGATTATTACCGTTTTCACATGGTATATTTGCAGTGTGTTGAAAAGAACCTCATATTTTTATGTTTGCTCAACGACTGTGTTCCACTTGTTGTTGTCCGGCCCACGTGTCTTTTCGGTGTTCCTCAGTCTTAAACATCGATCACGAGCTCTTATGGCTCATGTACACTTCTTAAACTTTAATTTTCAGCTCAAGTAACCGTTGCTCTTTCTTAAAACTAAAAAGCCAAAATTATTTAAAGAAAAGTGCATGCGTACAGAATTTCCAACGGGGGTGGGGGTGGGGATTGGAGTAAACCAAAAAAAAGAGAAAGAACAAACGAACGCACGAAGGAGTGAAAGAAAATGAGCTGCTATGAAGGGAGTATAAATATTTCCCCAAGGGAATACAAGTTTATCAAGAGTGGGGTGGGGGGGGGGGGGGGAGAGGTTGTGTAGGGTGTTGGGCTTGAATAAAGAAGACAGCTATGAAAAGAGCATGGACATATAAATTTATAACAATTATTCCAGGAGTGTGCATTATTTTCTTTTTTGCCACTGAGTAATTTCCTCTATATACTTAATCATTGCAGATGCTGCAGATGAAAGTTCTGGCTATCACATGGCAAATGTGACACCAGTGGATTCGTTATCGCAACAAGAAGGAATCCTGGATGGCAACTGGGACATTGACCATGACATGGTAATTATGCCACAGACGTTTCTCCCACATTTTTACTTCTGTAGGTATATTCTTTTTTATACCATGCCATAGAAAATACAGCCAATCAGAATACACGAAAGCCATTGTATATTTGACAGTATTCAACCCAACCTTCCCATCGTGCGCTGCGGTCTTATTCTCAACGGAATTTAGTCAGTGTATTTTCTATTGCATGGTATAAAATAGTTGCACAACACTTTGTAGTTTCAATGTATTCAATATATTTTAGTATTTTCTTCGTATACACACTCGCCTAAAGGCTCGTGTGTATACCGAGAAAATACAAGTGACTTGTGGGATATTCCATATTATTATCCAACACTGCTTCGTGGAGTACAAATAACGCCCAAAACGAGTACAAATATAACACGATATTTGTACTCCAGAGAACTGGTAAAACAGGTTTCGCGCAACGCACAAGCGACGAATTGCGTTGAAGTTACGAAAAAATGGGGGAATATTTAAATTATTTTTCTGACGACGAAGAGTCGGAATTGCTGGCGAGCATTGATCCAAGTTTATTAAATAAATCGAACGAAGAAAAGCAGTTAAACGAGAGTGAAATTTCATCATTTATTGAAGAAAATAGAAACAGCAACACAACAAAGGAGACGAAAACTGACCTCAGTGTTTGGACGCGGTGGTGCAACTCCATCAACGAGAGAAGGCCAATGGAGATGAACTTAATGGAGATGAGTTCGAGCCAGGAACTTTAACTTCGTTGCAACGAAGTTTCGACCACTTTCTACGACAACATGGCAAGAATTACAGCGTCATTCAAGATAAGATCTTCATTACAACTTCACGCCGGTTTAAATGTGTACCTCAAATTTTGAGGTTATTAAGCATTCATATATTCAAGCTATTGTTTAAACTCATTGCTTATTCATTCCGATGCATTTGCCGACTAGCCGGCATCCTTCCGAAGATCGTGAAGAGCGCAACCGCTTTGATGTAGGTGAGATGTATTTCTTTTAACAGACTGAATAAAATCTCCTGGGAATCTGCTTGACTGATTTTATTTTCTATGCCTTTCAATGCGTGGATAATTAGTCTATAATTGATCGACTTTAAAACCGCAAACTTTTTAACAGCGAGTGGATGCGCGCAAAGCTAGCTCGCGTATAACCGGATGTAAATATTTTCGATGCAACCAAAACGAGCAATCATTTCAAAAGAAATACCACATAGAAATAAATCAGAGCTCTTTAATAACTGTACACTTTCCTCTTAGTTTTCTGAGACATTTTATTCAAGGAAGGAAACGAAAAGCGATTTTATCGTGCCAGGTTTTTGATAAGAGTCATGACACATGCAAGCATAAACAAAGGCAGGAAAGTGTTGAAACCCGACTTCGAAGTTGATAGCTGGTCTTTCTTTGGCTCTTTTCTTTTGTTTCGTGTTTCTCGGGCTTCAAATTTTACTCTTCTTTGCGTAAAATCTTTCTACATCGATCGATCGGCAGCGCCGAACGTGATTTTTGCGTGACTATAGTGACATTTAGGCAAGTGACAATGAACAAGACACGGCACGCCATTGGTCGGTTCCGGACAATTGAAACCATTCCACCGCGCCGCCGAAGCAAAATTTCAGCTGTGAGTTTGTTTGTATACAACAGATATTGCTAATAACAAATCGATCGTACATGTTACAGCTGCGTTTAACTAGTTATGCCGCAAAATCAGCAAGATTATGGATGAATCTTCTGGTGCAGAAACTACCGGAGAAACATGGCCTAAAAATTTCAAGCCGATCTTAAGAGGCGCCAACAAATACTTTTTGCTAGAGGAATCACTTCTTCTCGCCCTGGGAGTCAAAATACACGTGAAGCAAAGAGGATTCAAAGATCTCGATCACCTTCTAGAAAGACACGGTAAGAGGATTTATTGATACTTTTGTTCATCTCAATTTAGTTGATTAGTTTTCAACTGAAGAATCACCTGAAATGTGGGTAAAGGATTCCCGATTTTACGAACCTCCTTCGGCCAATCAAACCAAAATATATCGTTTTCCTTGGATTTGCTTCGCAACCGATCAGTCAGTAAAACTCTGCAATTTCACCCTTGATTTGTCGAGCAGTCCTTGCTTGTTAGAACCAATTTTCGTTTCCCTCGGAGGTTCGAAAACATCGGAATTATAGTTAATGTTCCTTGTATGCATATTAACTACTAGAAGGTGTGATTTAAGCTTCCTTTCGTTGACCTTTTCAGCATAACATGTAGCTACAAAATACAGTAAGACACTACCTCTCTGGAACCTCTATTTTCATTCGTCCGCTGTAAACACTACCTCTATTGTTATTCAGGGCTAGGGGCATTGTTATGACCTGTTATCTATTGTTTTAAGAACCAATGAAGAAACTCGTTCCGAGAGGTAGTGGGCGACCCACAAAATATGCAGAATCAAGGCACTCTTAAATATGTTGTCATACCTCTCAATCGCAAAAAAAAAAAAACCAGGAGCCTTTATGATCAACAAGTACTAATCAAGAGAAAGTGTAGCCTTTCGGTTTGTAACTCTTTTTATCCTGAGGATTGGACTAGAATGCAGTTTTTGTTGAATTAGGTCGAGTGTGCTTTTAAATTTTAATCAAGTTCTACGAATTATAATTTAAAATTCAAGTGCAAACTTAAGAAACCAACAGTCGATTAGTATCCCCCTTTATTCTACATTCAATATTTGAACTTCATTGAAATTATTAGTGAATAAAACATAAGCAATGCACCTGTCACACGGCAAGTAACACATGACTGAAAAAAAACATAGCCATGAAAAAAGACCATTTTTTTATTAATTTATTATCTAAAACTTTATAAAAATTATTGAAAATCACAATTAGTAATTGATTGCAAAAGTCCATTTTGCTTTGTGATTGTTATTACTGCTCTGTGGGTAAAATTATAAATTGCTTGTTGACATCTTCTGTGCCTAACCTGAATTTTTGTAAAATTGGAATATGTTGTGAATCATTCCTTAGTTTAAAAAACATACAGTGGAATCCTGATTTTTCAAACCTCTTATGGAAAGGGAAAATTGTGTGAAAAAACTGGAAAGTCGGAGAGATCTTCAGGGGTAAAATAACAGTCTCTAAGAAACTAGCATGTGAAGTGAAATTTATATGACTTTTGTTTCAAGTTATTTGTTTCGAAGTTCAAAACATCAAGGCGGTTTCAGGATTCTACTGTAAATATAACAACAGGTAATGATTTTCACAAAAACACACCACTGGTGTCACAACATAAAGTTCTGGTTTGTGTTTGCCCCTTTTAAGGTTTACTTGTACAGGATGAATACCTGTTCAAGAATGGGTCTGCAAAAGTTCGCACGCACATCTCCTGCAAAGCCGCAATGCTGGTAGTGTTCAACTTCAACAGTGGAAGGAAAGGAGAAGTTGTTACAGCTGCAAGAGACCTGCGATGTCAGTTAATAGACATTCTTGTCAATGTTGCTCCCACAACATCAGATTTACTTCAACCTGGAGAACAAGTCAATGAGGACTGTTTAGCTCTTCCTTGCTTACTACCTTCAACACCTCAATTGGAACCAACAACTCCTATCATCTCAATGATACCTGAACAATCACCTACAGCACCTCAGTTTGAACCAGCAACTCCTGCCATTTTAAATATTCCTGAGCAACCAATTTCTCCACCTGAGTTAGAAACAGGTACCCCTGTTAACTCAATTATTCCCGAACCAGCTCAACAAGCTCTGCTAATGTCAACTCCCATTGCTGCCATGCCACTGGAAACAAGTAATACGGATGAAAATCTTGCTACTTCACTGGATACGTCTAGATCTCTCATAACCTCTGAAATGGAACAAAGAAATGCTACTGCAGCAACTCCACTTTGCAATCCAGGGCCAAGTTCAGTCAATGAAATACCATTGAAATCGAAACGTATTGCTACTGAAGATCTTTTGTCACGCCAACACGCTGTCAGAAACAAGCAGGACAGGGGACGAAAGTTTACCTCTAGAGAAGTTGCCCGCCGCTTGAACTTACAAAAAGGAGAACTAACGAAGCTTGCAAAGGAAGTTCATCATGGATCAAAAAATGATTTCATTGCCTCGCTAGCAGAGTTAGTCACTAGTGAAAAAGAAGATCATGGCAACAATTATGACTGGGATGGGACTTTATCCCCTCAAGATGTTGTGAATTTGGCTAAAAAAGCTCACAATCCTAAAGCCAGGAAGTCTATTTATGACATTATAGTTGAAGAAGATGCTGCCATTCACCATCATTTTTCAGCAATGGAAGTGCTTGATCTTCAAGACACTACCAACCCAACTGAGTTGATGCGTGCTCTGAGAAGAAGATTGCCTGGATTCTTTGATTCAGAACGCAAGGTAAATTCCCTCAAGGCAAAATTTCGAAGAGAGTGTGAAGTTGTTTGGAAACCAGAAAGAACTCATTCAGGTTGGTGTATCAATCCAGAACGGCTGAGGGAAACCTTACTTCATTTGTACTGGTGGCTTCCACCAAGTGAATGGTGGAAAATTTACGGAGATGGAAGGAACTTTGGCGGAAAGGACAGCGTTGCAGTGACACTGAATGTCTTAAACAATGAGGCAATGTTTAATGGCATTAGCTATCACAGCCCCAGTGAGTATTGGCCTCTTTACATTTTTTATGGAAAGGACACTAGACTCAACCTAGAGCTTAATCTTGGAGACCCTTCAAAGCGAAACAGTCTTAATGCCTGGGTAGACTCGATGATAAGCAGAGGACACAAAATCTTTGTGTCTTCCGATTCCAAATTTTCTGACAACTTGCTGGGTGGGGGATTGGATTCAACAAGCACCGACTCTTTCAACATGTACACTTACGAAACAAAGGACACACGAAGTATTGTTGGTGACAGCACTGGGTTTCGATCTGAGGTTGGTCGTACCATAGAAAGAGAGCACCCTGAATCACTGCTTCCCTCGCTGCCAACCTCTTGGTACATTCCTGATGGAAATCACTGTTTTTGCAGACTGACTGAACATATGGTTTTTGATCGTTGCATGACATGCATGAACCTTGAAGGCCAGCAGAGTATGGGGGGACAAGCTGCTAAGGATGAAGCCCTTAGTCACTTTCTTGGAAACATCAATGCCAGAGGGGTCAGAAATGGAAAATTTGAGCTACGTTATGATGGAAAGAAATTGGAACAAGTCACTCTTAATGTGAACCATGCTCAGTCAATCTCGTCACCCGCAAATGAATTCACAGGACACCAGTATCCAGAAATTTTGGATAATGTTGCCAGTAAAGAAGTGCAGTTTGATTTAACTGTTCAGCTAAAGGAAAGTCTCAATTGGCCATCACTTAAGATATCCGAGTATGACCTTGAAATGAAAATCTGGGAGGTACACTGGAAGCTTCATGAACTTGAACGATTGGATGAGGACCCAAGGCAATACGAAGACAAATTAAATCCTGGTTCTCCTAAAGGTTCACAAGATCCATCTGATTACAGATTTGGCCTTACTGAGGAGGAAATAGAGAACTATGTAAAACTTGTTGACCTCCACCATGCTTTAACCTTGCTGCGGTATGGCTCATCGAAGCTTTACCCTTATTTGATGAAGAGAGTAGATGTGTTTCCTATCATGTTGAAGGATTTACCATTCCATTCATTGTTTCGTGGTGGTACAGAAGGCGGAGAAAGGACGCACTACTTGCATCAGTGTTTGTACTTTGGCCATTCATCAAGAGGGGGAGGCTGGAAGAGTCAGGATCCCATCCTATCTTTGTTTATCTGGCACTACAGATTTCTTCGACGACGCATCGATAAGGGTCCAGCAGCTGTTAAGGAAGCATTTGAGTTGTACGTCAAGCGAAAATTTCAAGAGGATGGCCTTGATTATGCCAATGAGATGAAGCTAATTGATTCTTCCTCAATGCAAGCACAACATAATTTATCACACCAAGCAGGCACTGCCCAGTGTTCAAGTGATCATGATGATTTGCAAACTATCGAACAATCTTCAACCTCAGAAATACTAGATCCACTCACGGCCCAACCTCCAACACCCCCACATAACCAACCTGTTCAAGATTCATTACCTCAAAACAGATCAGCCAAATGTGCACCACTGAATGAAACCCCTGAGGAGCCGACACAGTACAAAAGAGGTGACAAGGTCTTTATCAATAAAGCGGGAAAGCCAGCAAGAGCCATGGTGTGTGAAGTGACTCCTCAAAAGAAGCACTTGAAAGTGGCCATAGAACCTAAAGAGCCTCCAATCATAGTTGAGATAGCAACACTTCACAAGGCTGTTCCTCAAGTACTAAATGGACTGACATTTGTTATATCTGGGCGGCTTAATGAGAAAGACAAGAGTGGCATAACAAACGCTGCACAGCTTATCCCAGTTATTTTGAGTAACGGTGGGAAGGTGTTCACAAAGGATGTATCAGGAGCTGCTGATGCGGAATTTATCTTAGTTACGTCACAAAAGGAACTTGACAAGGAAGTCAGGAAAATCAACAAACCCATTGTTCATGCCTATCGCTACAAGTGGCCAATAATTTCAAAACAGTTTGTGCTCGATGCTGCAAAGGATAAAGTCCTTCCTAACATAGAAAATTACAAACTTCAAGTTCGAAACTTGGACAGTGCCCCTGCCAGCTCACTGGCTCATGTGAAAGTTGTAAAACAAAGTGATCTGTTGGTCAGTGGTAAAAGAAGTGCCCACAGGGAGCTGAAAAAGACCATGAGGCAGAAGCGAAAACCTGACTCTACAGAAAATGAGTCTGAAAAAGAAAATGATGTGCCAAAACACAGACCCAAGAGACCAGCCAATGGTTTTATTGTTTTTTCGCAAAAAAAGTATGCGGAACTTGCAAAGGACAATCCAGACAAAAGCATGACAGAAATTAACAAAACAATTGGGCAGCAATGGAAATTACTGAATGACGAGGATAAAATGCAGTACAAAGAAGAAGGATGGACAAATTTTCAACAACGGAAAGAAATTTGGAACAGAGCACTGACACTTGCTCAGACAAACCATGCCAATGCAGACACTAGCCACAGCCCCCAGCTTGCATTTACAAGGATGAACTGAAACCAAAACAACCTGGATTGACTGTAGAGACTGTTTTCAACATTAATTGATGGGATAGTAACACTTAGCAGATTTGTAAATAGTCCCCCACAAAGCATTAACTTCACTGCAGACGAGCTGTATGCAGAACATACTTTTCTTCCTCATGATCCCAAAATCATATTAGGCACACACTTGATTGTATCATATCATGTAAGTCGGGCACTGGTCACTAAGACTGCAGCACACGTCCTGCAATGTAAATTTTAAGATTTTCTGGAAGTAAAATTCTTTTCTTGATTTAAAAACAAAAACTGTAGTTGCATAATACTTATTGCATGACCGAGACCTCGTTCAAATTCTGTTATCAGTGACAGTGCCAATTTGACCCCATTTTTAGTGTCATTTTGTCAAAAAAGTACAATAGCTAGTTTAAAATTCTTTTGGTTGCTTTACACACTATGATTTGTCAACTTGATTTGTTCCAAACAAATTTATTCCCTGTAACTTGTTAGGAATTTGCACATTCAGTTTAAAATTCAAGCAAACTTAATTGAATGATACAATTTGATTTTGTTCATCAAATGAAATCAACGTTGCAAAAAAATCAATGTGAATCCAGCAAAGTCAAACATTAAAATATAACTTTGTTTAGCTGGGTCACCAGGCCCGTAGGGTGGGGGTGTTCGAGGGGTTCGAATGAACCCCCTTAAAAGTCAGCATTTTTCGAGGGTTGAACAGATAGAAAAATTACACAAAACAATAAAAAAACTGTGACCGGTCAATTACACGGACAACTTCTTACCTTGCCAGGATTATACGAGGAAGCCGCAACATTTTGGTACTATAATGAGAAGTTCTAATCTTTTGGATAGGTTAATTGATGCCAGATAATTCATCATAATTCATCATTTTTTTTTTTTCAATTTCTTGTCCACTCATCCACCCTGCATGTAATTTTAATATTTGTGTTATGAAAACTGTCTAAATGCACACACTCATTTCTGAACATTTCAGAATTTTTTTAGAATGAAAATTACTTTCCGAGGAGCTAAAAAATATTGAAGGAAAATGTATCCCACCTCAGAAATGCTGTCAAAATGCAGAAAAAAAGTAAAATTTCCTGGGGGGGCGGGTATGCCTCCAGACCCCCAGACCCCCGCCTTCGGCTCTCGTAAAAATACCTCCCAATAAATAAAAGAACCCCCTCAACAGAATCCACCCTATCGCCCTGGTCACCATTACAAGAATGCACATCAACACTCATTTGAAGTCAATAAATTAGGTTTGGCAATTTGTTTTTGGTTGACCTGTAAGAGATAAATTATGGAATGGTTTAAATGTCACAATTAGCCATGTTCTAAACGAGCAGGGGACTGGGTACAAGCATATTTTCTCCTCGGTACAAACATTCAATATCAATTGAATTGAAAAATGGGGCACGTCATCTGAAAGAGCATCCAAATATTAGTAAATTCACCAAATTTTATGGTTATTGGTTTAAACCCAAAGGCATGGTACACTTAGTATGGATTGGAGGGACAGGCGTCCTCCAATCCATACTAAGCTCTCTTATTTTAAAAGTGTACCATGCCTTTGCGTTTAAACCAATAACCATAAAATTTGGTGAATTTACTAATTTTTGGATGCTCTTTCAGATGACGTGCCCCATTTTCAATTCAATCGATATTGAATGTTCGCACCAAGAAAAAATATGTTCGTACCCAGTCCCCTGCTCGTTTAGAACATGGCCAATTAGCTTGACTGTGAATATAGCAACAACTCTGATTCAAATGTGAAATTTGACAATCAAAATGCAGTAAGGGACGGTTCATTATTCATGTGGATGACCAGGACGCATAAAGCAGGGTCCAGGCTTTATAGCATCGCAATAACAATTAGTTCTCATATCACTTGAGGAGGTGGGGAACACAATTTTTTGAGGGACTGCCATTATTCAAGGTTCCTAAAATCAAAGTTTGTTCCAATGTATGTGACTGGTGTGATCATTTTCCCAAAGCCTTCAACAATACCACATTAACATGGCAAAAAATTGTGTATCATTTTTGTTATAGTTTCTTATCATTGTGGTTTCTTATTTTACAGGCATTTTTAAAGGCCTTTGCCAGGGTGAATGGTATGAACTTGCAATTGGTTCCCACAAAGTAACAGAACACAGATTGAATGCAACTTAAAACTTTTTATTACAGTATACTTTCCATGTTACAAAATATATCAATGATTTAAACATACTGGTTAAATATTATTAAATTATTAAATGTTAATGTCAGCCTATGTTTTGACTTTCTAACACAATTTACTAAATGAGAGATATATTCAGAAATTTAAGAGATCTCACAGCTGACAGGTGTGCACAATTTTATTTGACTAATTTATTTTAATTTTGCACTTAAATACTATTAATAGGTTAGGGTTCAGTCCTTGGCAGTCAAAAACGAGTGTATCGAATTTATGAGTTTGAGTTAGAAATTTGGACTTCGAGTTATGGGGTGACATTTTCCCAGTTGGTCATGCATAATGTCACCCTTAACAACAAAATAATAAATAAAGCTAACTGCAAGCAACTAGGAGTGGAACTAACCGCAATAGCAAACCAGAGTGGAACTAACCGCAAGCAAACCAGAGTGGAGCTAACCGCAAGCAACTCAAACTCGATATTTTAACTTGAACTTGATATTTTAACTCGAACTCAAAAGTCTAACTCGAAATCAAACACAACTTGAAATTCGAACTCAAACTTGAACTCATGAAATGGACAGACCCGTCAAAAACAAACGTGGCAAGTCAATTTTGCTCCTGAGAAAATTGAAAATTTTGGACCCCTTCTTGTGTAAATAACAAAAGACATGTTTTTGAAAGACCCTAGTATGCACAAATGCTTCGATAACTAGCAGAAAATGGAATGTTAGACTCAGAATAAACAAAGTTTAGGCGTATGCCCATGGAGGGCCTGTGGACAAAAAATCTAACTTTACAAACATACTTAAAGTGGGAACAGGGATTTCCTGGCTCCAGGATTTTAATATCCCATTTTGATCCCAACAACGAGTCTAACTTGGCAAGGTCCTTTCCCGAGTAAGAGACTTGAAAATGATTATCACTTGTTAGACTCAAGATCCTAGAGTCGTACATTGGATCAAATACTCCAAGGTGAATAGGCTGCGCAGGACGCGTGGCATTGCGTGAAATGCCAGAGTAAACACCTTGACGTATTTGACTAGCCAAACAACTCTTTCTTAAGTCTAGCAAGTAAGAAACATTCTCAGAATTGTTTACCTGACAACACAAAACCCTATCCCAACCCTCACAAATAATTTTATCTACTACACCCTTTGCTTTTGAGCCAACAACCACATCGGAACGACACAAAACATGTTTCATGTCATTCAATGTACAACAAACACTTCCATCAATACTATCAACTTTGCCTTCCCCCAAAGAACATAACAAAAACTCAAACTTAAAATT
Source organism: Meandrina meandrites (assembly GCA_963693305.1). Lineage (NCBI taxonomy): Eukaryota > Metazoa > Cnidaria > Anthozoa > Scleractinia > Meandrinidae > Meandrina > Meandrina meandrites. Next base: position 36,659,065 of record OY855903.1, on the reverse strand, counting down.
TTCCTTGTTTTTTGAGATACCTTTACAAATAAAAACTGAATCTCTACAAAAGTCAAAAGAATACAGGGATCCAACTGTCAAAACAGTGCCACTGTCATGGACATAAAAGTAAAAGTGCAAATCAGTAGTTTCACCGACTGTCTTGTTTCTGGCTTGGACATCTCCTTGTGGTACATGTAAGGGCTCATCACTGTTTGACTCTTTGTCTGCCTCATGCCTCTGGGTCTTCTGCCTCTTCCGTTTGTTCTCTTGGACCGTCTCCAAAGGTTTGGCCACTTCTACCTCCCAAACATTATAACAGGTTTCTCCTTCAAGTTGAACAGTCACCTAAAATGATTAAAAGGATGTTACCTATGGTGGTAAAATGCATGTCTGGAATCAATAGTTTAAGAAATTTACCTCAGAAGACAAACTTATTAAAGAAAACTTGAACCAAAACTGAGGACCAGGGGGTTCAAACCAAAAATGGGTATTTTCTGGAACAACACAATTTCCCACACACTTTTTTTCTGTCATTATTTACTCCATTTCAGAGCTTTTGTATATAAAAGATCGTCACAGCAAACTTGTATTTAAGAGAAAAAAATGGAGCAATTTCATTCAGGTAAACAATCTTAATTAAAGGATTAACAAGAAGTGAGATCAAAGCCCAATTTCTCTTCTCCCAACAGATTCACAAATTCGACTACAAGATATAAATTTGCATTGCCAAGGAAATCAAAGCAAATGAATAAACGCGCATCTTTAACAACTAGACCCGTTTCCGAAGTTTTTTTGTGACGAGAAAATAAATACACTTTCAGAAGGTAATTCACGATGGAAACCTGGATAATGTTTCGCATTCTAACGAGCCAACATTGGGAGAATTCATAGATAGTCCATACTCACCGATTTCCTGATAGGATCTGACCGCAAAACGTTCACTTCTTTGCCGTTAATGTACACAACATCACCTTGGAAAAGCTTCTTAAGGTTTGGGAACTGAAGGCAAAGCAAAATAAACAAGTTAGATTTCACGCAAAAGAAATAAAACAAAGCCAGAAACAGGCAGTGATTACTTCGAATTCTTACCTTGTTGTTTGCAAAACGACGAGGAATCAGCGTTTCTTCTGCAGTTACTTGTCTGATTTCGGATGGGTTGTTAATCTCCCGATCCCACTCAGCTCTCCATGGAGGAAAATTTACAACAATTGAGCTATCCGCCTTGCTGACAACTTTTGCTTTGGTCCAAATACCCAACTGATCGACAGCTTCAACAGAATCGCCAACATTAAACTCCATCACAACATTAACCAGAGCAGATCAAACAGTCAGCTCATGCGAACAGGACGAAAATTGTGAAGTGAATTCGCAAACAAATGCTTGCACTATTTATGGAATCACAACATGGCCGTATTTGCATAAGAAAGATGAAGTTTATTTAAGTGCACTCATTCGAATCGAACAATAAAAGAAATGCGTTTCTTTTCAATTAGTAAATGACTGTCTAAAACAAAAACTTGGCGTGGCACACGATTAAGCAAAAGTAATATTTATAGTAAGCTTGATGATTCTTGACGGAAAATAAACAAAAAACCGGCGCGTATACTCGTGTGTTAGCGTGGCGACTGTCGGAATTTCAACAATACGCGCACGCAAGGCTTAATTCGTGGCCAGAGATAGAGCTCCCCACGTTCACAAACACATAATGCAAGGTTTTAATTGCTTTGTTGTTCGGAAATAAAACTGATAAAATAATTTTTCTTTTATTCTGGGGGAACAGACTACTTCAAAGACGTTCAAGACAACACTTCAAAGGTTAGCGGGCCCGCGCGCCCGAGTTGTAAACAAACCACTCACTCGGGTTGTGCAGAGAAATGAATTCTCATTTATATCTCTTTTATATGCTTTTAGAACTCCTTTGATTAAATACTTGTAGCCAAGAGGAAAAGTTTAAAGTCATTAAAACGATCTAGGCATTCGATTCAACGCGCGCTGCGTTGAACAAAACGTGAGTCAGAAGATCATGGCTACGCATAATAATTAACTTCGCGAATCGGGCCCGCCGTTCGGCAATAAACAAAACTAATCTCCCCTATGGCGATCAAAGTAACTCGTTCAAGATCTCTTTTTAAAGCTATCAAAACGCTCTTTATTGGTAAAGACATATGAAAGCTCAAAATACACCGCCAAAAAAAACGAATCCACGAAATGTCTGCAGATTACATCTGGAGTTCATTTACAAGTTTAAGAACAAAAGGATACGTTCGCAACTCCGTTCACTCAAGGTAGCTTAATTGCGCTATTGTTCCAGTCTTTTGAAGTCGCTTCCGCCTGTTTCCTGGTCTTCTTCCAAAATATCTCACCTTTTTCGAAACGAATAAAACCGAAAGTGTCCGACACGTTTTCAGCAACTGCCGAAGGTAATGCCCAAAGGAATAAACTGAGCCTTCAAGCAAAAAAATCCAGCAGTATCACCCATTTCAGAAAGACACACTTAAACCGGCGTGAAGTTGTAATGTTTGAAAAATCGCAAAATGATAGGAACTAAGGCTGTCAGGTAAAGATGGTCGTCCAAACAAGGCACTGGGTCTAACAAATGACGAGCTTGAAATGTTTTGGAGCGAGAAACAGCTAAGTGACCATTTGATCAAAAAGCTATTTTTGCACGTAAAAAGTGAAATAAAATTGCACCAGTGATGACGTGCTCGAAACCACAAAACGGCGGACGCTTTGGAATATATTCATTCTTGTGGCTATGTCCACAACGATCTCAAAGGTAACAATATTGTACCAGAAAAGCGGGAAGATGAGCAGCTGCACCCTGTTATCATCAATTTTGGGAAAAGCATGCTAGTAGAAAAAGCAAAGTCTCCAGTGGCCAAACCGGCGCATCTCAGGGAACTTTAGAAAGACTCTTATGTTGCCCCTGAACTAGTAGATGGAACAGGAAAGCCGTCTATTGCGAGTGATGTTTACGCGTTAGCTTTTCTTATCAAGAGTGTTTACAAGATTCTCAAGTTTGGAAACATTGACGTTAATGTAAAAAATGCTTTGGCTAAGTCACCAAAAAATTGACCGCCGATCTCTGTTTTGAAAGTAGCCTTTACCGCTGACACTAATTAGATCTTTCTTACTTTTGAATACTTAACTTTATACCTTAAACTGTTTTTGTTGAGCTCGCTACACCAAACTCGTAAGGCAATAATCACAAAGGTGGTTTTCTCGAACTTTTTAGTTCGATTTCATTCTTTTAAAATCGTATGGTATATATATTTTTCTTTGTGATGTGCCAAATTAGAACAATTCATGATCAGCTCACTGCATGCAGCAAATTTCTTTTGCGTCGAGTTAGCGACAAGTACTATGGTTCGAGTTATTGAGATTCTATTGCAATTAGTTTTCCCAATGCTGTTTATTGACATAATGTAGAAAGTTGTTGGTAAGTCTAATAGCGAGACTTAAATTCGTTATTATTTTCGTTTATCATAGTTAGTTCACAAAACGTCATATTAAAGTCGATTTCCGAAACCAAATTAAAGGTAATTAGTGAATTGATCATTTTTACACTTCGCTTTAAGTGGCAAATTAAAGTTTCCTAAATGAACTGCCAAGAAAATTTATTTCCCTAACTTTTAAGAATATTTAATTGTTGTTACTTAAATAGTGTTATATGTTTAATTCGCTTTAAGTGCATAATTAAAGTTTACTTAATGAAATTCCAAGAAAAAATATTTTCCTCACCTTTAAGAATATGTAATTGTTGTCAATTAAATATTCGCATATATTTACCAAGCTTTAAGTGTCAAATTAAAGTTTGTTAAAGGTTTTTTTAAATTTAAGAAACCTTTGCAGGGTCAACTTAAGTGTACTTTTTTCGTAAACATAGAAAGTTGAATTTAAGATAACTTATATGCTCTTGAACACATCTTAAAGGTGCTCATTTAGTTTAAGATATTTAAGAGTATTTTCGTCTCAACTTAAAGATTTTTGGTATCTTTAAGTGACATTTAATTTTCTCTTAAAGGTGAGTAAATTCATCATTTCGTCCTGTGTTGGATTTACGATGAGTACGTTGAGCTGGGAGCTTGATTTTCCCTCTATATCGTCAATATTACGTCGGCATCTTGTTCAGCAGCAGGTGTTACTTGCTCTGTCGAAAACGTGTCGATATCGCTGATCGATTCTGTGCTCTGAGAACTACTCCTGGCAAAGTTCTCGGTAAACAAGGCCTTCCTAGAACTAGCCTTTCCAGCCTGAATGGTCTGAACGGCATTCTGTTTGCTGTCGTTGAGTTTTTATTTTGCGTGTCTTCTTTCCGGTGTAACAGTCGCAGGAAGCTGTCGTTTGCTTCGATCTTCGCAGCCCGCTTCCCCGTTTAAATCTTCATCAGTTAATAAAGCCTCAATAAAACTGTATATTTTGGCTGCATTCCAAATTTTGCGGCCACAAGGTCTGCAGACCCGTTCTGATAAGTTTTGGTTTCATGATAAAGGAAGCCCAATTGACTGCAAGACTCCACTAAAATAAGCCCTGCACTTTCTTCTCTTCTAGAAGGCGTAAATAAATTTTCAAAGGGACACACTTGCTCCGTCAGAGGCAAAACCTGCTCCACAAATCTGCAGTTGTTATTTCGAATGTCTCTTTGGCTTTCTACCTCATTTACCAGGCTTTGTTGGAGTTGACATTCTGTGTGAGGATTTACTTTAGCGTAGCACGCTGCTAAGAAAAAAATTTTTTTTCACGCCTTTGCAATTAATTCCTGCGTGTAATCAGTCATGTGTAAAAGCGCACACCTAATTTTCATTGGATGTTGAAATGATAGTAGAGTTAATCAAATTATGCAAACGAAGTGGGTGGAAGTGCCAAAGAGACGGCTTTTATTGCAGGCCCTCCCTCCTTCTCCCCAGTCCCCCTCTGCCTGCTCTTTTTTCCTCCCGATCCTGATGGAGTCAGCATACTTGTCGTTTCCCGCTGCTTGAAGAAGGGGAAGATCATATTGAGAACCCGATGGTAAAGTCAGTACCTTTGTCTTTCTTTTTCCGGCAGCTGCAGACATTGCAAAGATCTTGAATGCTCAATAAAGGGTAATCAGAAACAGAAGCAGAAACCCGACTGGCAGAACGAACGGACAAACAAACAAGGAGGCATGTGACCAGAAGGTGATGAGAGAGGGTGGTATAATTAATGAATTCCTGGAAGGATTTCTACCCATGCACTGCTATGGTGAGATGCAAAGCTGTTAACTTTGGGGATGACGAAGGCATGCAAGTACCATGCACTCTTCATTTCAAGGGGACAACCAAAACTATTGATGTCTTGCGACAACAGCTTCAGAAAAACAATTAAATTTGTGGCTTGCTTGTTGTGTGATTAAAATGCATAGGAAGTGTCAATTTGTTTAAAGGCTTGAATATAATTGAAATCCACACTAAGTGGTCTCAAGATTTTTGCAGGTTTGAGTTATCGAGGTTCATTATTTGTCCCATAGGAGCCAAAGCTAGTTGGAGTTTCGATAAATCGAGGGTTTGAGAAATTGTGGGTGAAATTATAGAGCTTGAGTGACACAAATCCAGGGGAAATGAGGCTTGGTTTGAGAAACCCAGGGCTTGAGAAATCGGGATGCCACTGTAGCATTATTATTAAATATAATTTTGCAATTCTGGGAAAAAATAGTTTGCTACAGCTCTTTCTAATGTACACAGGCGATCTGTGCTAAAGCCTCAGCATTTTAAGTTCTTTCAGGCAGACAGTATAATTAAAGGACAGTTACAATTTACTCATCAAGGTATAGGACCGGGGGTAAGCTTCCCCTCTTTAAAGAAAGCAACAGATCATAACATAGAACACATTTGGGTTCCTTTCAATGGTAAGTACAAAAGCATTATTTGAATAGAGTTACTCCATCCGTTTTACCATTAAGACCTATCAGAAGAGGCCATTTTTACACCATTTATACCTAAAAGTTAAAAAGAGAATTTAAGCTGAAAAATTTGAAATCACATATCATTTACTAGCACCTTTCTTTTAAATCTGGAAACCTGAACAAATAGAAAGCGTTTTCTCGTGGTTTTCTTTCCATATTTTCAGCAGATGTCCTGGGTCCACCATAACATCTAACGTCTTGATTTATCTAAACACTTTCAACGTTTTCATGTGGAAAGCTTTTTAGCATATTTTACAAAGTTCTCACCAGTTTGATTATATGCCGAAATGTTGACAACATTGCATTGGTGGTTGGATTTGCATATTGCGGCCAACACATCAAATCCAAGCCATTGCTGTGGGAAAGAGTGCCAGTCACATGCGTCTTAAGGAAGTGAGCATTTGCCCCTTTCCAACATTATTGGAGGAGGTAGCACTTGTTTAGGTTTCATAGTGAGAAGATGGTTTGGTGTTAATGGCTCTGGTGCCTCTGCATCACATAGGTAATCAACACTGAGAGGTCTCGAATTAATAGTGCACTCGACTTCTGTCATAAGTGTTTGCAAAGTCTCATCATCAAGTTGGCTCCCAGCCTTTGATAGCAGTGGTTCCAATGCATTGCGCACACTGCGAATAAAACGTTCCCAGGTTCCTCCCATGTGACTACAATGAGGCGGGTTCATTTTGAAAGGGATCCACTCACATCCATTCCTTAGCAAATACTCTTGAACGTGATCTTGATTCACGTCAGACAATGCTGCTTTCAGTTCATTTCATGCCCCGTCGAAATTAGTGCCTTGGTCAGACCTCAGCTGTCTCACGGCACCCCTCCGATTCAAGAAACGACTCAATGCGTTGATGAAAGAAGAACTGTCCAGTGAATTGGCAGTCTCCAAATGAACACTTCTTGACCCCATACACGTAAACAACACTCCATAGCGTTTGACTTCACTTCTTCTTTCCTTGAGGTGCTGGCTCAAGCCTGTCCTCAGGAAGGCAGGCCATCTTCTGCAGCTCTGTGGGTCTTCGTAGTCGTCTACAGGTCACACAGCCTGATATGAATCTTGCTACTCCCGATGATCCGTTAATCAACCAGTAGCCACTTTGGCGCAGCTCACTATGCGTCATCCCACGACCCATGTGGTTCACTTTCTGGTGATGATGTTTAATCAACAGTTCAGTCAAATGTCCCTTTCGTGGAATGATAACTGGATGCTTTACATCAACTGGTACATCTGCTCTTCTGATACGACCACCAACGCGAATTAGACTGTCCTGGTCCACAAACGGATCCAGTTTGTAAAGTGAACTGGTCCTTCGTAACTCTTGGTTTCGTTTCCTAGCTTGAACTCTGTTCGTCTCTCCGTCAGTCACATTCAGGTCGTAGAGAATTTGAAGTTCCACATGGAAATGTTCGTACTGCAAACACCTGATGATGGTCTTCTCTGCCTCTTGAAACTCTGGTAGTGTAACCTTTAGCACTGATTTCTCAACTTCTGTGCTTGACTTTGTTACTGGTTTCTCGGGCTTCTTAACTTCTCTTCTTTGAAATTTAGACTTCAGTCGTAGACATAGAGCTATGACCTTCACTGCTTGGTGCCAGCTGGATCCACCATCTAGTCTGCAGGTCTCGAAGTGAGCAGGAAATGGAACATTCTTGACTTCCGTACTCAATACAGACGCTTTCTTCACCTCTGGGTCGGACTCCTGAAGTGGAGACACCTCTACATTTTCAGGTTTAAAGGTTCCGCTTTCCCACAGAAATTCTGGACCAGTTAGCCAATGTGAAGATTCTACCAGCTGCCTTGCTGTGAGTCCTCTTGATGCTTCATCTGCGTTGTTGCTGTTTGTCTCAACGTAGAACCATGAATTAGGATCAGTTAGGTCACGGATCTGCTGTACTCTGTTAGCGACGTAAACATGGAACCTTTTAGCTTCGTTGTGAATGTATCCGAGAACTACTCGGCTATCCGTCCAGAAGAACTCTTGGAACTCTGGGTACTCTAATTCACTTCTCACGAACTCACTCATTTTTGCGGACATGGTAGCAGCAGCCAACTCCAACCTTGGGATAGTCTTGTGGTTTAGAGGGGTTACCCATGTCTTTCCAACAACGAAAGAGCAATGGACTTGGTCGTGCTGGTTAATCAGTCTTAGATAAGAGCACTGACCATAACCCTCCATTGAAGCATCTGAAAAGTAGTGCATCTCCGCAGCTTTCACTGGGCCAAAGTCGTTTGGCTTGAAACATCGCTGTATCTCCAGTTTCTCCAGCTCTATGATTTCTTGCCGCCACTTCTCCCACTGGGGGTGTAAGTACTCAGGAATGGGGTTATCCCAGTCCAATTTGCCTCTGCACATCTGCTGGAGTATCTGCTTTCCTTTGAGTGTCACGGGGGCTATGTAACCATTAGGATCATAGATGGAGCCAATAGTCGATAAGACACCTCTTCGAGTCAAAGGGTGATCACGAAGTTCGATACGGAACTGAAAACTGTCGTTTTCCACGCACAACATCACGCCTAGGGCTCTCTCAATAGGCAAAGGATCTACGGCTAAGTTCAGTTCCTTGATTCCCTTTGAATGGTCCTCAACCGGGATGGCTTCAAGAACTTCTTTCTTGTTAGACACTATCTTGTGCAATCTGAGACCGGCTTTCTCACAAATGGCTTGACTGGCCTTGATCAACTCGATGGCTTCAGGCACTGTTGGCACGGATTTAAGGCCATCATCTACATAAAAGTTTTTCCGTATGAACGCAGCTGCATCTGCACCGAACTCTTCTTCTCCATCATTGGCCTTAGCCCAAAGTTTGCACAACCCGGGGAACTAATGGCGCCAAACAGATGAACCTTCATACGGTACTCGACTACATCCCTTGATGGGTCCCCATCAAGCCACCATAGGAAACGCAACAGGTCTCTGTGTTCTTCGGTAACCACGAACTGATGGAACATGTTCTTGATGTCCATCATAAATGCAACGTTTTCCTGGCGGAAACGACACAGGATGCCTAGCAGATCGTTCATAAATTCAGGACCTTGAAGCAAGTAGTCGTTGAGGCTGACTCCGTTAAACTGGGCTGAACAATCAAACACCACCCTTATCTGACCCGGCTTCTTTGGATGATAGACTCCTGTATGTGGCACGTAATTGACTTTACCATCTTGCACCTCAAGACGATCTACTGGAACTTTTTCTGCACAATGAGAAATCAAGTCCTTCATAAAGATCTGGTAGTCTGCGAAGAACTTCGGATTCTTCTTGAATCTGGCATTCAGTTGGTTCCATCTCTTCACAGCGAGCTGGCGGTTGTTGGGAAGAGACACATTGTCTGACTTCAATGGAAGCGGCATTTCATAGTGTCCATCTGGTTGTTTCTTCACTCCGTCCTCTAGAATTCTTAGAAATCTTTCATCTTCCACGGAATATGGTTTGTTCTTGGTACTTGTCTCAACAAAGTCAGTTTCCAACACACGGAGAACATTCTCTGGGTTGATGATCTCCTTGGCTTTCGTAGAGAATGCAAATCGATTATGGGTTTCAGAGGCTACAACTCTATTTCAGACACCAGTATCTCCACCCTCTTCGTCACGCGACTTGCAGACTCTTCCAATCACTCCCCAACCAAGTATAGTTCTTTGAGCATACGGCTCGTCATCTTCACCGGCAACTATTTCTCTTGGTCGGATAGCTTTCAGACAGTTGTTTCCAATCAGGATAGAAATCTCTGCGTCTGGATGGTATGGTGTCAACTTCTCAGCAATGGGTTTCAGATGTTGCCATTCTCTAGCCACTTCAGGTTTTGGAATCTGTGATCGATTGGCGGAAACAAGTTCACGAGTAAAGGCCACTGGCATCTTTACAACACACTCCCTGTGATAATCCAGAACTTCTAGACCAGATATCTTTCTAGTTTTTACACGTGCATTCTGCTGTTGCATCGTTGTCAGCAATAACTCAGTTATCGGGCCTTGTAAGTTGAACCGTTCACACAGAGTTTGAGATACGAAACTGACATTTGAATGGTCGTCAAGGAGTGCATACTGCAGAATTTCCCTTTCCGGCTCTCCCACTGGCCTGACCCACACTGGTACAATCATAGTGTGATCAAATCCACCGCTTTGATCTGGAAGTTGGCATACACTCAAACAATTCGAGACAGCCGCACTGTCCTGTGTTTGTTCTTTGTGAAGGCAGGTGGGATGCATTCCTGAGCAAGTTTTACATTTCAATCTCCCTTTGCAGTTTGCTACCTGGTGACTCCTACTGGCTGCACAGCCCATACATAAACGTTCACGGAAGAAGAAGTCTCTCCTTTGACTGAAAGGCTTTTTACTGAAATCAGTGCAGTTGTCTAACTTGTGTACTGCACCACAGAACAGGCACTTGTTCAAGTTGGTTGGGCCGGGGCGTTGTGATTTACTAGAACTACTAGGATCTGGTTCACGGTCACCACTGCCTTTGGCTGATGTAGACAGGGAACTACCCTCGTCATTCTTTGACTTCGGTTTCGGATTTTTGTTAACTTTAGGATTGGTTAATGTGGACAGGCTCTCTAGCTCTGGGATGTTTGCCTTTTCTGCTGCATCTCTGATGAAATCAGCAAACTTGAGAAAGGTGGGGTAACTTGCTTTACCATGGTTGTGTCTCCATTGCTTAATTACATCTCTCCACTTAATCTCAAGGTGGTAAGGAAGTTTAGCTAATAGCTTTACATTCTCCTTTGCATAGTCTAGGATGGAAAGTCCTGAGATGGTTTCCTTTGCTGCCAAGATCTTATCTAGCAAATCTGAGAACTCTCTCAAGGTGGTCGCATCTTTGTAACCTATCTTAGGCCAATTCTCTAACTTGTTAATAAATGCTGTACTCACAACATTACAGTTTCCATACCTTTCGTGTAGTACAGATCTGGCCTTCTGGTAAGCATCTTCTGTTCCAATCAGAAGATAGTGTTCCACAACTTGTTTTGGCTTTCCAGTTACATACTGATTCAACATATTCAACTTGATGTCTGCTTCCAGAGGTCTGGAGTCTACTAGAGCATTGAACACACTCTTCCATACAGGGTACTGCAAGGGGTCACCATTGAACACTGAAATGGTAAGTTTTGGAAGTTGTCCTGAGACAAACAATTGTTTGCTTACAGTGCTTTGTTCTAAGTTAGCTTCAGTTAACTTGTCCATACATTTTTCCAATGACAGTGCCATTCTTTACATACCTTCGCTGAACGAGTTTACTTGACTTTGGGGATGAACAGGCTGATAGGTTGAAGGAGGTATAATGACTGTTGACATAATCGGTGATGGACCACTGAAAGGATTAGTAACAGGAGGGTCAACTCTTGTTGGTGTGACAGTTTGAGAACTAGGCACTTCTCCTTGAGTGGGAAGGCCATGACCATGTTCAAAATGACGGACGGTAAATACTGACTGTGTTACAGCTCCTGGAGAGAAAGATGGAGCAGAAGACCGCACACTATATGTAGTAGACTTGGGTGTGGATGTGGTTGTTAACACCGGTGCTAGAGGTACTTGAAACTGAGCTGATGTGTTAGCCACACTAGTACTGGTACTTACTGGTAGGGATTGCAAGAATCTTTGTACTCCTTCGCCCTTACGTTCAGAAGGAAGGTTAGCTAAGTCTTCTTCAAGTGAGGGTGTTTGCTCCTTTTCAATCTCTTGGCATACACTTAACTTAGCTCTACTTAGTTCAAGTTCCCTTTTCAATCTGAGTTCTTCCAGTTTTTGTTCCTGCATTAACTTTTCTATTTCTAGGGCCTTTTCTTGTTCCACATAGGCTAACTTGACCTTCAAGGCTGCTTCTTCCTGTTTTAGCTTATACTTTTCTACTTTGGTTGAAAGTACAGTGTCCACACTTGATTTTGATTTGACACTTTTAGCAGATTTACTCATCTTAGACCCCTTAGAAATGACAGAACCAGACTCCAGCACTGTTTGTTCCAAATACTTAATTTCATCCCTCACATCCCTCTCAAAATTAGACCACTCACCACAAGCTTGATCCCACATGTCCCTGACATTCGCTAACTCGTCCTCTTAATAATAATAATAACGAATTTTTAAACAGGATGGCCCTTCAGTACATGCGTACTGTTATCAAAGGGGTCCTGTAAAAAGAAAAGTATATATAACAATATAAAAATAAAAATACATCATATAAAAGGATAAAAGGTAAAAAGTTAAAAATCTATTAAATTATGCTTACTTAACCTATAAAAATAATTCGTTTAAAGACTGCCTAAATAAAACCCTACTGCTAGTTTGTCTAGTTTTTAAAGGTAAAGAATTAAAAATATTTGCACCAGAGAAATAAAAACTTTTTCGTGCAAATTCAAGTTTCACTTTAGGTAGAACAACAGTGGCTCTACAGTTCCTCGTATCACGATTATGCGTTAAAAAATTAAAATAGTTTTTAAAAGGGGTGCAAACGTTGCCTTGTAGGCAGTCAAAAACAAAATTACAGGCTTTTCTCATTAGAGTGTTCTCGACTGTGGGTAGGCGGAGTACACAAGTAAGACATGTAGGATTTGGCAGAATGGTCCTGTGACTTCGTTGTTCCAGGTCTCTGATTTTGCGCTTGCGTGTTTCTGACCAACCAAGCGTACTTTGACCACAGTAAGTGAAAATGGGCATGATCATTGTCCTGTAGATGCGTTCAGCGCTAAAGACATCAATGTTAGAACGGATTCGTCGTAATAAATTTACTCTCCCAGCTGCTTTTTTGTACGTTTTTAAAAAGTGCGTGTCAAGATTTAGTGTGGGATCTAAATGAACGCCGAGGTATTTGTAGGTTGTTGTCGTGTTTATGCGGCATCCGTTTACCGTCAAGTTTAATTCTTTGCCATCGAAAGAATTTAATCTTTTCGCTGTTCCAAACAACATAACTTCAGTTTTTCCTTTTTTAAGATTGATGACAAGTTCATTGTCTCTAAACCAGTCAGCGAGACTTTTGATGTCTTCACCGAGATTGTGTTGTATAGCATCCAAGTCTTTCGAGGAGGTGAAAATAACTGTGTCGTCTGCGTAGGTGATAATTTTGGAGTAACGAAGCGGCTGATGAACGTCATTAAAGTGAATCAAGAACAATAGCGGACCTAGAATACTTCCTTGGGGAACACCTGTGAAAACAGGATTAGGTTCAGACAGCACTCCTTTAAATTGGACGAGCTGCTTCCGGAGAAACAGATAATCCGTAAACCAGTTCAGTTCATTGTCCTGTATGCCATAACAAGACAGTTTTTCTAATAAAACTGAGTGGCTGATGGTGTCAAACGCCTTTGTTAAGTCAATGAACACAGCTCCTGTAGCTTTCCCGCCATCTGCTTCTTTCCGGATTAAGTCTGTAAACAGAGTCACCGCCAATTCAGTTGAGCGATTAGATCTAAAACCAAACTGGTGTTCGGAAATAAGGCCGTTGCGATCGAGATGTGTCACTACTTGCTTATAAACAGCTCTCTCCAAAATCTTTGACAGAGTAGGGAGAATTGAACAATTTCTCTGATTTCAATTTCTCTGATTTCATGGTATGCATCCGTAAATTCGTTCCATAGAACTTGAGCCTTACTAAATTCTTGCTTCCAAACTGGTAATTCATTGCACTGTCCTCGAAGCAACAATGTTTTCCTTAGTGTTCCTGTAAATGTAGACCTTTTAGACTTGAATGATTTAACTTTAATTTCAGTTTGAAAGGAACGACCCTTTTTGGTAAGCTTCCTGCTACGAGCTCCAGTTAGCTGATCTTTGTTTTCCTCTTCACTGGATGCCTTATCTTCGGCAACCTCCATTAATTCGACAATTAGACGCGAAGACTTCTCGCACGCACCATCCAAGTAATTATTTGAAGCAGAACTTAACACTTCATCGCGGTATTCCGGTAACCTTGACTCGTCAGAAGTTTGACTTGCCTCTCGAGACATGACGAGTGTTGAATTCAAGCCAAAGCACTTGTGCACTTTCTACAAGGTTTTAGACCACTTGACATCCATCCGATTCATGGATAGGCCATCCAGCTTTCCTCACGAAGTTGTTTTTGCAAAAAGCAATGTTTTCACTGTAGTACAAAGCTTCGCAAAGGGCCACTTACTTGTGTTCAAGCTTCACCAGGCTTCACTACAGTACTTACCCGCTTATAAGAACCCATTTTTTCAAACTTAGCCTAAACGGGTTCTTATGTAAATGGTGTTTAGTGGAATTTTAGGCTGCGCAGGTTCTTAAATAGGTTCTTATTTAATGAGAAATATATTATACACCTGTGAATGGTGGCATGTATATTAATTTAATGCCAAAAGAGGGTCGTTTTTGTTTAATAAGCAACTTTCACTAGTCAAACTTGTTTATTAAGCCAAAAAGACGCCTTACTTGTTTAATAAACAAGAAAATTTGGAGTCTGAAAACAATTTGGGAGTCCGAAAACAAATTGAACCCTGTTATATGTTATATATCCCTTATGTAATGAAAATTTACAAGGTTTTCAAACATTATTTATACCAAATTTAGAAGTGTATACATGTTCAAGTTCACTACTTTCGAGTTATGTTTTTTGCATGAAGTTTTTTTTTAGGTTAATTTCTATAAGAACCTTTCTATAAGAACCTGTTTCAAATTTTAGGCTAAATAGGTTCTTGTGTAAATGGGGTCTAAATTGATATTTTTAGGCTAACAGGTTCTTAAATTGCAGGTTCTTATAAGTGGGTAAGTACTGTAAGTTGTTATTGTGGCTGCCCCCGAACGTCGCACTTGTTCGCTTGGAGGAGTTTTGACAAACACAAATAAACACGGTTGTTATTCACAGGAACCACTTTATTCCCGAGTTAACAACTTAGTTCGCCTAACCAAGGCGGATGACTGAAGGATTGCACGGATTACCGTAACTACACGAATCACACTTGTGATACGAAAACATGGCGACTAGCAAGGAAGCGTGGTTACTCAGCAACATAGTTGGTCACTAAGTGAAGTGGTGATTTCCGCTGATCTATAACTTACTGTACTGCAGTAACACCTATTCACAAGAGCATTCATTCATTTTTTTTTTGCTTTGGGCAAGTTAAACAGGCGATAAATTATTATTTTTTTAGATAAATAAATAAGATAATCGATAAATTTAAATTGCTGAGGAACATCATTCTATAAAATGCGAAACGCTATTTATTTTCATATGATTTTCTCGGTGATCTCGGGGTAGACCTGTCATATTTACAGGCAACGTTTACTGAGGTTAAGAAGATGCAGCAGCAACAGGATGTGAAAGTACTGCAAAAGCGTACAAGTTTTTTTCACTACCAGGATATCCTCACAGAATCAAAAGTAGGTGTACTGGTAAATAATACTCTGCCGAAGATTGCTGATTTTTTACGACAGTAATTTTGCCCTTCATGTTATTCAACAATTTGCATGCACTTCTTCTGAAATAAATGCCATACATTGCAAACTACAAACATTCACTCTCAATCATGCATCCTCGTTGTGCCTAGTGGCACTTAAGGTCTCAAATTCTAAATTTTACGTGGCATCATGTGTTACCCATTGAAGTCTGCTTTTTTAAAAATCTAGTTTCACTACTGCTACTACTGAGCAGTCTAATTTTGTTACCCATGCATGTCAGTTACATATGGTGACTAAGAGGCAGTATTTTCAGCCAGATGCTACAGATCAATGGAGAAAAATGACGCACCACACTCTCTTCAAGTGATAATTGGTATGCAGCAAAGTGCTATTGTAGAGCTGGTACTGGAGAATTTGTCACGATATTGCGGGCCTTTTTTTCTTGGCACATTGTAAGCAACTTGGGTTAAACCTTTACTGCATAAAAGATCGTAATATTAAAACCCATATCAGCCATAACAGTATCACTAGGTCCCAAAAGATGTAAAATGCCACAACACTTTGTTATTTCCTTATCAGAAAAGGAACCAGTATATAGTGAAGATACAAAAGAAAGTGCTCCATGTGGGGTAATTCCAACAAAGGACTTAAACGTAGTACCACTTTTGTATGTGTTGTACATTTGAGACTGCAAAACCAGGGATGATGGTACCTGAACCTTAACCACTGTACAGTCTGTTATCAAACCTGTGTTGGGATACAAGTCCATAACAACTACTTCAGAACAACTTCTTGTGAGGGCCAAATGGGCTGAATACCAAGAAAAAAACAAATAGGTAACTTTGGGGATGACCAAGGCATGCAAGTACCATGCACTCTTCATTTCAAGGGGACAACCAAAACTATTGATGTCTTGCGACAACAGCTTCAGAAAAACAATTAAATTTGTGGCTTGCTTGTTGTGTGATTAAAATGCATAGGAAGTGTCAATTTGTTTAAAGGCTTGAATATAATTGAAATCCACACTAAGTGGTCTCAAGATTTTTGCAGGTTTGAGTTATCGAGGTTCATCATTTGTCCCATAGGAGCCAAAGCTAGTTGGAGTTTCGATAAATCGAGGGTTTGAGAAATTGTGGGTGAAATTATAGAGCTTGAGTGACACAAATCCAGGGGAAATGAGGCTTGGTTTGAGAAACCCAGGGCTTGAGAAATCGGGATGCCACTGTAGCATTATTATTAAATATAATTTTGCAATTCTGGGAAAAAATAGTTTGCTACAGCTCTTTCTAATGTACACAGGCGATCTGTGCTAAAGCCTCAGCATTTTAAGTTCTTTCAGGCAGACAGTATAATTAAAGGACAGTTACAATTTACTCATCAAGGTATAGGACCGGGGGTAAGCTTCCCCTCTTTAAAGAAAGCAACAGATCATAACATAGAACACATTTGGGTTCCTTTCAATGGTAAGTACAAAAGCATTATTTGAATAGAGTTACTCCATCCATTTTACCATTAAGACCTATCAGAAGAGGCCCTCCTAGAAAATATGAATTAAAACAAAAACCATTTACACCTTAAGAATACCTAAAAGTTAAAAAGAGAATTTAAGCTGAAAAATTTGAAATCACATATCATTTACTAGCACCTTTCTTTTAAATCTGGAAACCTGAACAAATAGAAAGCGTTTTCTCGTGGTTTTCTTTCCATATTTTCAGCAGATGTCCTGGGTCCACCATCACATCTAACGTCTTGATTTATCTAAACACTTTCAACGTTTTCATGTGGAAAGCTTTTTAGCATATTTTACAAAGTTCTCACTAGTTTGATTATGTGCCGAAATGTTGACAACATTGCATTGGTGGTTGGATTTGCATATTGCGGCCAACACATCAAATCCAAGCCATTGCTGTGGGAAAGAGTGCCAGTCACATGCGTCTTAAGGAAGTGAGCATTTGCCCCTTTCCAACATTATTCTTTATTACACTGAGATGCTCTTAAAACTGATTTTCAAGGAGATTTTTTTTACATCAGTATGCCTTTGAACATTGAATCTAGCGGGGCAAATGGGTTTTGCTCTGGTCCATCCCATCAATAATTATGGATAGGTATTTATCTGGGTTTTTCTCTGCTTTTTTTCTGGTGTTAAGTATTTTTTTGGTTCATCACTGCAATATATCGTCCATTGACAATAACTTGATGTAAGAAATTTGATGTAATAACTTTGATGTAAGATCTTCAGTGATACAGCAGTTACTGCCCTTGAATTGCCTTTTTTTTCTTCATTACTTTTCCTTTGATTTATGGAAATTTGATCAGGACAGGTTTGGCCTCCGGTTTGTACTTGCCAACTCTATGGGCTATCTCAACTTCATCCTCATTTTATTCAGTCTGGTGTGTCTTTATGGTGTTTCTTTATGATATTAACAGCTTGGCTCTCTACTGTCTCTGGTGTGGCTCGATAGTCTAATTCTTTTACACCAAATAGCCTTACATTATTTTTGTGGTTCAGACCACAGATCGGTTTTAGTCTTCTCCTGGATTTGTATGACATTCCCTAGCATGTGTGAATACTGCTAGTCATGCCTCTTTTTACATACTGGCTTGTCCAGTGATGATATCTGGTTAGAGTCATCCACCTCACGCTTGTTGATTCATGTGAAGTTGTTTTCTCTCTGTCCAAGAGCGAGTAGACTCAACACAGAAAACCTATTTTTCTGGAAAAGTCACCCTAGGTTTAAGATACATGACCTAAGTCTGCTAGGAAACCAGTGAATTTGATTTAACATGATCCATATGCATACTTAAAGTTTGGAATTGTCACATCTTTAAATCTTGTTTCCTCATGAGTCTGAACTGTGTTTAGAAGTCTCACTGTAAGTTTGATTTACTTGGGAAACGTCAAACATGATGGGAACTCTCGTCTCTTTACATCAGGCATTCGATTAGCAAACAATGATGCATATTCTTCAAATCACAGTTCAGCTTCTAGTCTTCTCCTGGATCTGTATGAATCTGTATGGATCTTTTTTCAAACTGGTTTCCCCAGTGATGATATCTGTTGAGTCATCCACCTAATGAACTGTGATTCAATTACCTGTAGAGAAAGAGGAATTTTTATAAACAGCTCCTGCAGTGTTATAAATAATTATAAATCTCAATAGGTACCTTGCACTAAGAAGTCACGTGATCTTTTCTGCCATGTTGGAGGGCAAACAAATTGGTTGCTATGGAAAACATGGCCTTGTGGGACCACGAAAGGTCAGTTACGCAACTATTTATGCAAACAGCTTCTTTGTTTCAAAACAAAACGATCATTATTCGCTTTTCAAATATGCACAACATCTTAAGAGTTGCTATAATTGTGCAGTTATAATTTACAGGTTTATTAAAGCTTACTTTTAAGCACTTACTTTAAAGAAATACAGCTGACCAAAGTTTCATGTATTTCCCTGGCCTATTCACAAGAGCATTCATTCATTTTTTTTTTTTTGCTTTGGGCAAGTTAAACAGGCGATAAATTATTATTTTTTTTAGATAAATAAATAAGATAATAGATAAATTTAAATTGCTGAGGAACATCATTCTATAAAATGCGAAATGTTATTTATTTTCATATGATTTTCTCAGTGATCCCGGGGTGGACCTGTCACATTTACAGGCAACGTTTACTGAGGTTAAGAAGATGCAGCAGCAACAGGATGTGAAAGTACTGCAAAAGCATACAAGTTTTTTTCACTACCAGGATATCCTCACAGAATCAAAAGTAGGTGTACTGGTAAATGATACTCTGCCGAAGATTGCTGTTTTTTTTACGACAGTAATTTTGCCCTTCATGTTATTCAACAATTTGCATGCACTTCTTCTGAAATAAATGCCATACATTGCAAACTACAAACATTCACTCTCAATCATGCATCCTCGTTGTGCCTAGTGGCACTTAAGGCCTCAAATTCTAAATTTTACGTGGCATCATGTGTTACCCATTGAAGTCTGCTTTTTTAAAAATCTAGTTTCACTACTGCTACTACTGAGCAGTCTAATTTTGTTACCCATGCATGTCAGTTACATATGGTGACTAAGAGGCAGTATTTTCAGCCAGATGCTACAGATCAATGGAGAAAAATGACGCATCACACTCTCTTCAAGTGATAATTGGTATGCAGCAAAGTGCTATTGTAGAGCTGGTACTGGAGAATTTGTCACGATATTGCGGGCCTTTTTTTCTTGGCACATTGTAAGCAACTTGGGTTAAACCTTTACTGCATAAAAGATCGTAATATTAAAACCCATATCAGCCATAACAGTATCACTAGGTCCCAAAAGATGTAAAATGCCACAACACTTTGTTATTTCCTTATCAGAAAAGGAACCAGTATATAGTGAAGATACAAAAGAAAGTGCTCCATGTGGGGTAATTCCAACAAGGGACTTAAACGTAGTACCACTTTTGTATGTGTTGTACATTTGAGACTGCAAAACCAGGGATGATGGTACCTGAACCTTAACCACTGTACAGTCTGTTATCAAACCTGTGTTGGGATGCAAGTCCATAACAACTACTTCAGAACAACTTCTTGTGAGGGCCAAATGGGCTGAATACCAAGAAAAAAAACAAATAGGTAACAAGGCCGGACTTTAGTCTTACTACAGTGAACTCTCTCTAAGACGGGCACTCTTGGGACCGGCCCTAACTGTCCGTTTTAGAGAGGTGTTCAGGTTATAGAGAGTCGGTGTAACATGACAACAGAAATTCTAAGATAATAATCTTGAACTTCAGCACAATGAATACGCCTCTGTTCTATGTTTTTTTAAAGTTATTTAATTAAACCAAACCTACAAACTGAAGCAAAAATAATATTATAAAATTGACTCTTTAATCTGCAGCATTACACATACAGGGGTTTACTGTATTCCAAACAATGCTGCAATCTGGAACCTATCCCCCACCTCAGTCACTAGCTAGTCACTATGCCCGAGTGTTTAAGCAAATGTGTATTTGAAGGGACCCCGCTAGCTGTGAAGTAGCTAAGTGAGGAAAAGAAAGAAAACAAAAGAAAGAATGATAGTTGAGGATGCTTTGGTTAGAAATCAAGAAAGGAAAACATGCACCAACAGGAAGGAGCAAGGGAATTACAGTGCCGAAAGCTGTAGTTCAGCAAAGAAAGTAAGAACATAACTGTTTTAGGTTAACAGTACATTCGTCTGTATTCTGTTTTCTCTTCCAAGTGAGTTTTTAGATGCAACATGAGTCATGCATTTAGTTACATTTCACCTCCACAAAACATAGTTTGCTGTCATATTCAGCACCTGCATTTCCCGTTTTGAAGTGTTATTTACTAAACCAAACAGTTTGAGAGGTGTCTGTCTTAGTTTAGTTACAGAAAAATGACCAAAAAATGGCAGACTAATAGCAGGTTTCCGTGTTATAAAGGTGTCCGTCTTATAGTGGTGTCCATTAAGAGGGAGTTGACTGTAGAAACAAAAACAACTCATATATAAGGGCCATTGCTTGACCACCAGGACAAGTAAAGGGAGAAGATGTGCTAGTTCTGTAGGTGTATTGCATGGTTTCTGCACAAGATTCAACAGATTCATAAAATGTTTCAAGGTGATTGTAGCTTGGGAAAAGTATAACGTTTGATGCTTTCATTATCTTTCATTATCTGTTATACAAATTAGGGGTTCTGTTGCCTAATCCATCTCTATATCCTCTCGGTTTTTTTCTTCACAAATTTTTAATGCATATGAAGTAAAAAATAATTACTGCTTATTTTTAAGGCTTTTCGAAATAAAGACGAATGGCGTTTTCCTTTTTGAAATATCTTCTTTCGTTATGGAGATATTTAGGTTTTTGTAATATGCAAATGAGAAAAGCGATGACGTCATTAATCGTTCCAGAAAAGGATAAATCACTGAATCAAGCATATCTCTTGGAGTATTAAAGCGGTGTTCTTCAAACTTGGCACCATCAATGTTCATCATAAAAGGCACAAGATGGCACCTGTTGCGCCATTGCCATGCCAACAGTCTTGGATCCAGTCTCCTTCTGTTATAAACAAAATATCTCCATTTGCAGCACTTAAAAAATGAACAATGGTTCTTGCGTGGAACACACATAGTACCCATCTTAGCTTAACTATCTTTGTTAGCTTGATGGGAGTGCATCACCTTTGGTTAAGAATAAACTGGGAATGTCAGTGTTAATAGAAATAAGTCTTTGCAGCAAAACTAATTAATTATTATGAAAAGCCTTAAAAATAAGCAATAAATATTTTTTACTTCATAGGCACTTTAAGGAAACTCTGAACAGCACTTAAGCTGTGTTCACATTAAACCCGAAACATGTTTAGAGTAAACAAACATGTTTGTTTATGCATTGTTCACGTTAGATGTCATTTTCAAACACGTTTCGTGCCTGGTTGTGTAATGTATGCGGTTTTACGGTACTCGCATAAATCTTGTACAAAATAACAACATTTGCATTCACTTCTTAGTTTAGTGTAAATATTCAAGCCCTTCGGAGGAGAAGGACTTTCCAGCATTTGGTGAGCAGACAGCATTTGCGCTATCTTTGGTACAAGAAGAATTTTTTGTAAATTCTGGTTTTCTATTGCGTTTGCAGCCGCTGCCATTACGATTTTTGGTGATATATTCCCAAATATTCTGCTATCAACCCATCGTTGATAGTTGCTGTTGTATCGCTACATCGTCCCATACTTCAACAAAACATTTGGTCTTGTAATAGGCCAAACTTTGGAGCTTATGGGCACTCGCGGCCTCTCCGCATGTCTGCCATTTTGAACGTGTGTTGTCTGATCATGATCGAAACTACCTCTTGAGGTTGTTTCAATCATGCTCAGAATAAGCATGTTTCAATCGTGGTTCACCCAATGCACCATCTGATGTGAACACTTTTCTTAGCAAAACATGTTTCATTCGTGATCAGACTGATCATGTTTCGGCCTAGTGTGAACACAGCTTGACACTCCTCATTTCTGCTCAATATCTGGCAATTCCCACACGTGCACCTAAAGCAAATAAACTTTAGTTGATTTACATAATTTAATGTATTTGTTATTGAGTGAAAACCTATTAAACGAATTAAAGAGATGTTTATGTCCATTCAGATTTTTAGCAATAGGTTGCCATACATTGCCTCTTTCTCTGCTTCTAGATTTGAATTGAAAAAATACCTTGAGCAGCTATTTCTCTCATAAGTAAAATGCTTTTCCTCCTTCCAGCTTATCACAATTCTGACAAAAAGTAACAAATTGATACTTCTGAGAGTTCAAACACCTTTTATGCAATACAAATCAATATACAGCTCGATTCCACATCCACAATGTTACAGCAGAATCTCAGGATACAGGAATTTGACTCATTACCAAGCCCTTTCACCAAGCTCAATGTCCTAACTGAAGGCCATGTCTTGATGCTAAATCACTCTATTGTCCTCCTGTAACTCAAACTCATGATTACTGCCAGCACTTTGTTCTTCCCTGGGGGTAAACTTCTTCACTTCTGTGGGGTTTCTTTGGTATTGTCTAATCTCTGCCCAGTAGACATAGACACATAGACCCATTAGGCATGGGACATGCAAAGTGGAGAAGCCAGCTGTGAGAGTTTAAAAATGAGCCTTGTGGCTGGGGATAGATGCCAATGGCTGAGTTGGCCTGCTGGGATGTTGGAGGCTCCCTCTACATGGTCTGCAACAAGTTTAAAATCGAAGTCGGCTGATAAGAACCATATCTCGCAAAGGCAAAGTTGCATGCTGCGGGTTTGCGAACGACCAGAATTAAGGGCGAGAACACTGTTCCTGTTGTTGTAATTGACTATGAACCACTGACCGGGAAGAGTGGGAGCCCAAACCTTTAGGGCCACCATTATTGCTAAGAGCTTGAGGACTTTGATGTCATGGCTGTACAGTTCGAGGATGTGCTCTTGAAAAAAGCCACCACCGCATTATGCGCAAGCATCCATAGATAAGAAGAATACGCTGTGCACCCATGGTCTGGTCTTAATGAGTGACACGCCATTATGGTGTGGGAGAAAATAGCACGTAATCCGATTTGTCGTCCATGGATAAAGGGCAGGAAGATACCGATGGGTTGGAGCGTAAAGTGTTAAGTAAGCTTGACATAAAAATGCTACTGGGCACACGCAGGCGGTGATGGACATGATGCCCAACAGAGATTGTAAATTGTGGCATGAAACTGCCTTAGCGTGTAGGAGTGATTGGCAACGTGACAGGAGGTCATCCAAGTGGTCGGGTGTGATGGACATGGTCATCTCAAGAGTATTAAATGTGATTCTGAGAAAAACCATGCACATGGAGGGGTGCAGTCTTGGTGGTTTTGGTAGGTCGACGAAGGGAGGCTTGTTGCAACGTAACTAACAGGCCACCCAAATGCTAGGAAGTCGCAAAGTTCTCTGTCGTGGTAACCGTGTAAATGCGCCTGCCATTCGGGCAGAGACCAGACAGAACTGCCAAATGGAGTGAAAAAGTGTTTGGCCTAGAGGACTCCTGAAGCTTGGCATGCAGAAAAATCATATGGCAGATAAGATCAGGCTTGATTGGAAGAGTTGATGTAGATGAAGAGCTGATGGCGGCAAGAGGAGGGGAGTTGGTTAAAGTGTTGGGTGTATGACATGATGGAGAAGGGTTTTGCTGATAGCGGGACGACATAGAAGCATCTTGGGCTGAGGGAGAGGCAGAAATTGGTAGGCAAGAGAAGGGTCTGGACGGCATGGGGGAATGGGGTATTTCCATTTTGGGAAACTTTCGCGTGATGTTCGTGCTTGCAGATGATGCAGATATGATGCAAAGGACAATCCTGGTTCTTGCTTTCACCATGCCATGACCAGGTGTCACAGATTTGATTGCGGGGCATGGAAGGCTGGGAAGGAGAGCTGGACGATGGCCTAGTTTCAGGTCTGCTTATGTGAGAGCTGAACGATATCGCCAGAAGAGTGGTGGGTAAGAAAAAAGGCTGTTTGAATGTGTCAAAGGAAGCCCCCAAGGAAGCGAGGCCCATTTTGATACTCCGCACATTTTTATAGTGAAAGGCACAAACCGCTGACCAGGTGTAGAAAGAGGCAAGCACCATCAGGTCATGTAAATGACTTAGCATTGCTGCATGGCAAGACTGATCATTGCAACACTGTACAAGAATTCAGTAGAATTCAGCTAATGTTAACTCATTGAATAATTTTGGCTCATCTGGAGTGAAAATGTGTGGCCACTCTTGTGGCCGATGATGATCCGCTGAGGAGCTCATTGATCTTCAAGACATTTCAGATTTATTGCCACCCTTGCCATCTTTTGAGGTAGATGTCGTGGTGGTGGGAGAAAGCTTTATCTGGGCGAATTGCAATTCAGGTTGTAACCTTTTGATTTCTAGCTCTTGTGTCTCCACATGGAGACGAAGCTTTGATTAATTTAATTAATTAATTTAATTTAATTTAATTAATTTAATTGATTAACATTTATATCGCGCAAATTTCATGTGAATATGATCAAATGCGCGTTACAAACAAATATGAAACAAATTAAACATGACATCTTAAGAATCCCAACTGGCAGGAGGCTGACCAGTTGGCTATTTACAAAGCGTGGTGGAGTTGAGGTCTGGGCTACAGAAAACAAATCCAGCTAGTGGCAGGGAGAAGGATTTGAACCCGGGACCTCCGGGGTTCAAGTCCAGCGCCCAAACCACTAGGCCACGCCACCTCCTTAAGGTCAGGTCATTGGGTGAACCAGGCAAATTGGCGAAGGAGATTCCTTGGGGGAATCTGGAGAAAAATATTGCTGGTCTCCATGCTGAGGACGCTGAGAAATTAAGGTGCCAACTTTCGAGTGGAAGGTTATGATGATGGGAACTTTGAAGGTCTTGGGTGAATTGGGGCAAAGAAACCCGCGCAAAATCATCGCTCAAATGGCGAGTTGAGAGTTCTTCTTGGTTTTGCGTGTACCCATTGTTCAGTCTGATTAAGCAAAAGAAAGGACTTGCTAAGTGTGAAGAAAACACAAGGAAGAAAACGCGACAATGTTCCACAAGCAATTTTGCCGACTCCAAGAACAAACAAGGTCACAGGGATTAAAGTGAAACCCGATCACGGTGGCTATGGTTGCGTAATTAGAGTTCAATAATTAACCTAACACTTCAGTGATGTTTCTTTGGTATTGTACTTTCTCAGGAGACTGTACTACAACGCTGTTGCGCTTTTTTTCAACAATTTCGTAAGGCCCACTTTCAAAATTGGCTGACAGCTTGTTTGACTTTTTGTTCTTTAAGAGCTCAAGTCTTCTCCCAGTCATGATATCATAGCTCCTTGTCATTTACTGCAGTTTCACAAAACTTTGTAACTTTGTGCATATTTTCCATCCAAACAATAATTCTGCGGGGCAAACTCCTGTGAGGGTGTGAGGAGTTGTTCTGTATGCTGCAATGAAGTTATCAAGCTCTTTCCTCCAATTCTTTCCTTCTGCTTGGGCAATCCTCATGCTCTTGAATAGACTTAAGATGACCTGATGACCTGCAGCTTCCTAATACAACTGGTATCCAGGCAATAAAAAACAGTGTAAAGTACAATGTCTACACTGGTGATGATGATGCCACAACACAGGCCCATATTAGAGATAAAGTCCCTTATAAAGTGGAGCAGCATTCTGATACAGTTCATACCATGGATAGTAAAAGGAGTTGATAGGATGGTAATCAAAGGGTTTTATTTGCACACAAAAACTTAAAATGGAAATTGGAGAAGACTTTGAGGATTGGGATTGGGACGAAAACATGACGATGGAGTTGGATGATTTAATGAATGTGAATGGAGGAAAGAAAATTAATGCGGACACGGCCGATGGCGAAATATCTGATGAAAGTTCAAGCGAAGAAGATGAAGACGGACTAGTAGGATTTAAGTGCGGTATATGTGGCAAAGTTTACAACGTAAAAGGCTGGCTAATTCGACACCAAAGAAGCTGTACCGGCATGAAAGTTAAGAAGACATCTACCAAGAATCCTGAAATGTCCGAAAGTCAAACACGTTCGCGGCAAGTTTTGAGCAACCTGGGGTTTGAAGATTTCTTTGAGGGTGAGTGTGTACCATTGCTTTGGGACTTTCTTGACAACCTTGCTGCTACACCAGCCGATATCGCTCAACTTAGGACAGAGGTTTGTGACTTGTCAACAGCACGCAAAATTGTTTTCTAAGGAACTAGGCAAGGACGCAAGTCTCATGCAACTCCTTTAACTGCGTTTCTTAAGTATGTTGCGCAAAATTTGTGGACAGTTACGTTTGCCATGGATAATCTGTTTAGTTCCTCAAGACTAGAGCAGTACACTGCCGAGCATTTGCATGCATTTAGACATTCAAAAGAACTCTTGTCCAAATTAAGAACGGTTCTTGGCATTGGTTCAACAGACGGGCTCATCATTCAGAAATTGATCTCAACAATTTTTGACGCTATTAGCCAGCATCGGTCAAAGTCAGTTTCCAAAGCATTACAGATTCAGGAGATATATGTCGGAGAGAACGATTTGAAACCATCTCTTAATACCACGGATAGAAGTGTTGTGTCTTACATCGCTGGTTACGATACAAGTTTGTAATTTTTAAATTTTTAATACTGTAATTCATTTTAGACTCCTTTCCCATTTTGTTTACCCATTTTAATTGATGCATTTTTATCCTTTTTATTCCTTTTGTAACTGAAAAGCCCCTTTGGGGAGTTGCAAATAAAGTATGTATGTAAGTATGTATGTATGTATGTTGTAAGGAAGACCAAGGACGGACTCCAAAGACAACAACACTCAGAAACGGCTGTCACCATCATGAATGTGTTGTCCCATATGGTCCCAGGGGGTGTTGGACAGCAGACTCCGACAATGACATTTCCAAACTTACTTGGCCAATCTTTGACAAGGGGCGGATTAACCCAAGTAGACCAAGCTACTTATAATTTCTTTTGTTACCTCAAGGTTTCTATCAGGCCTTTTCTTAATTTATCACGCTTTCGATCCAGCACCAGGAAATCTGACACTGAACTTCTGTCTCAGTTGGAAGAACACTCGTCTTCTGCGACCAAACTGGCCGTACACCGCCAAGCTCCCTATTGAGGACAGCAATCTTCTGCTTACTCTTTTTGTGGATTTGTATTTTCGTGTCAGCAAGTGGGCGTACCTTAAAGTTTACAAAGAACAGAAGAAGCTGAAAACCACACAGGCACTTTTAAAGGCTGCTGGCAAATCTGGATCAGCTGTTGATTTGCATGGTAAAGAGAGTATGAGAAAGGCTCTGATGCCTCACCCAGAGTAATCTGTTTAAAGGATCCCAGGCAGTCATGCCTTTGTTTTGATTTACATACAAGAGTTAACTTCGGTATTGTTATATTTTGACTACATAGATCACAGTGACTTCCAGTAATACATCTTACAGCAATACAATAAGATTTCGCTTCACCATACAATTTTCATATAATTTCAATGGCATTGAAAATGGCAGGGGCTGACTAGGGTCCTTTAATGTCCAGTCTTCTTGTGCAGTTCCAGAAAAATCTTTACCCACCCCATGGAAGGTCACTGGAAATCCTAGGGGAGGGGTCTTAGAACTTAGAACAAAGCCCAGGTTGGGGGGGGGGGGGGAATTGGGATTTCAAGTAACAGATATGAACAAAGGATTTTCGTGTTTGAAATTTTCAATTCCGTGATTTTTTGTTGTTGTAAAATTTGGCAAGTATTTTTTTGATTTAAGCAGGGATTTATTTGTAGGGGTATTAAAAACAATCTAGAGATTCGTGGTAGTGCTTTGGCTGCCTAGTTCTGTGAATAAAGTACAAACCAGCATGTTCTGCTCTTGAGTTTTGGGGGGTTAATTTTGGTCGGGATTTTTTGAGGTTTTGCTAGAAGCCTTAGCGATTTTGGGGGGGTCTTGATCTTTGCCCCCATTCGCTCATACCGGTCACTCGAAATCCCAATTACCCCCTCCCTCCCCCCGGGGAAGAAAGTGCAAAGCTGAACTTTAATCTTTTTGGGGGGAGGGCTGGTCCAAAACCTTCCATGTGAGGCAGGTGTGGATATTTTCTGTAGCTGCACAATGTTCTTTGTTATTCGTGCATTAATTTATCATGGCCATATTATTCTCTTAAGGGGCACTGTTGTGGTATTTAAGTATTCTAAAAGATCCCTTTGTAGATGGAATTCCCAAAATAGTGGTCTAGTTTTGTTAGCAAATGTCATTTTGCTTTACTGTAACTATGTATTGTTATCTGTTGCTGCAGATGGCAAACAAGGATGGAAATGCATTGAAAACTTAAAAGAAATTGGCAAGTTTTTTCAAACTTTCTCAATCAGCAAAAACAAATCATGGTTTGCACATCCATTCAAAAAATTCATTTGATGTTTTCTACCTAGTTTTGACTCTGCAAGTCTTTGACCTTTGACCTAAAAGCAAAATGACCTAAAAGCAAAATGCCTGTGACGCTGCCTCTTAACGTTAGAAATTATTCCAGCATGTAATGGTCAAGCAACCCCATATATGCAATTCCCTAACCTATTGTCATTGTCAAGGGGTTGCCAAACAAACATATAGAAAAGAACATTTTTTTTTACTAGTTATATTTTCATGTCTGCCACTCAGTGCGTACCTCACTGTGGACAAGGCAAACCATGCAGGTTTCTTGACCCTATTCAGACCGGGCTTTTTTGGATCTTTTCAGACCGGGGGGGGGGGGGGGATTCTGCCCCCCTCCCTCCATAACTTCCAGAATATTTAAGCAATCACAATGAAACTTAAGAGGATATATAGTAGGTCGGAAAAGCTATCTTTTGATATATGTCATGTGAGATGATGACGTTACATCACGTGACAATTACATCATAATGTCAAAACAGCCGCCATCTTGGATCTGCCATCTCGGATTTCAACATTTTTCAAAAACGTCAGAAGACCACCCAAAATTACTGAAAAGTACTCAAAATCCATACATTACAATAACACTAGAGTAGATTACAAAATATAAATTACAATTATTTAAATTGCGCTAATTACACTAGAGACAATTACAATAAATTAGATGCACTATAAAGCTAAGAAAAAGAGCGAAAACAAAATAAAAGTTAAAGGAGCATCTTAAACAATTAGGCACTGAATAAACAAAGAATAATATTTTAATCTATCTTCTCTATAGTATATTTTATACTTAATCTATTAACATCATCGGAGAGAGTAATTGGTGTGAATGTAGTAACGCATATACAGCAAGGTATAATTAAGTTTCCTTGTCAAAGTTTTGTTTTCAAGAGAGGAGGCAGGAGATAAACCGAATAACATTTCTTTAACAGATGGATTTTTTTTTTTTTTTTATTTAATCAATTACTTGACACCACATACAATAATAAAAATAATAATAATTACAATAATTACAAGATTGTAGACAATGACAAGACTAACGACAAGAAAAAAAAAATTACCACGCTCATAGTACTTTCCTACTTACACTATACTTACAATTAAACGAACAATGCTAACGACAAGAAAAAACAGTTACAACACTGACGACTGCATTCACTATTTTTGCACTTATTACTACTTACTAATACAATACTTAAAAACTACTATTATTTTAATTGATGCATACTTAGACTTATTCTACTGATTACTTGAATTACTTGAATCAGGAATTGGCCACACAGATTTTAGCTAGTAACTAAATTGATTTAACTGATTTTTTCAATAGTTTATTGATCAGTCAAGGTGGTCAAAAGTTTTTCCCATTTTTTATGGTGTGAGATAAGTTTATTTCTCCTCCTTGCTATGTAGAGCTCGATGCTGAGGACACGTTTTAACCGGGCAATAAAACCGTTTAATGAAGGGAGTTTTCCGTTGCATTTTCTTGTGTAGAGATAATATTTTCCCAATAATAAAATGTGGTTAATCAAAGAGAAATCTTCCTCTATTTCAAATTTTCCAAAAATCAAGTCGGTCAAGATAATTGACTCTATTTGAATATTTTTGTCTTTAAGCCAGGAAAGGACATGCTTCCAGAATTCACATGAAAATTTACAAAGGAAGAGTAAGTGCTCGAGGGATTCTGATTCTTCTTGACAAAAGGTGCAGCTTGGAGATTGTGCCAGACCAAAGCGAAAAAGTTTTTCGTTAGTAAAGACGATATTGTTTAGAACTTTGTATTGAAATTCTCTGATTTTTGACTCCATTGTAACCCGAAATGGAAGGGAGTAGACCTTTTCCCAATTTAAAATTGTGTCTGGGTACTCTGCCGATAACTTTTGTTTTGCTGTTGGAGGGACTTGTTTTCTTCTCGAGAAGGTTTCATAGATCTTTTTGGCAGTGGCATCACTGATAGGGATAGAGCTACTTTTCAATTTTAAAAGAGGTATACAAGGGAGGGGATTAGTCGATTTTGGGCTGGTGGAAGTTTGTAATATTCTTTTCCATTCCGCTGGAAGGGAATGCACAATGCCCATAATAAAAAAACGTTGCTCGGGAGAGAGTTGAACGTCAGCAATTTCGTGTAAGAAGACATTGTTCTCATTAATTAGGTCCCCAACTTTAAGAATACCGACCCTTATTAAGTCATTCCTATAGACTGACATATTTTTGATGCATATTAACTTGTTGTTCCAAATTATTTCATTCATAATGTCATGATATGTGGCAGGTGCGCTACCATTAAGAGTTGACCATGCGTCAAGGCATTCCTTGTAGTATTTCGGTAGGTGTGTATCTTTAAGTTTTGCAGTATGAAAATTGCAGTGGAGAAGAAAGCTCCCCCCAAAAGGTGAAATATAATTATTTAAAAACCGTTTCCAAGTACTCGGGTAAACGTCCAGGAATTTTTTTAAACAAATTACACGTTGGGCAGTGATCATTGACTCTATATCAAGCATTTTCAATCCACCATTTTCGATATCCGAAATGAGCGCACAGCGCTTTACTTTGTCTTTCCCATTCCATATAAAATTATAGATAATCGAGTTGGCTTCCTTAACGAGAGCGTTTGGTATTGAGATAACTGACGCTTTAAACAAAAGCTTTGGAATGGCAAAAGTTTTTACAATTTGAATCTTGCCCAGAATAGATAAATTCCTCCATTTCCACATATGAAGTGATTTTTTAATTGATTTAAGGGTTTGCCGAAAATTTAGTTCGTTTATTTGTTTTTCATCATACCCAAAGAAGACACCTAGTATTTTGATAGCTTGGCAAAGGTTGTGCTGAGCGAATTCCCTTTCCTGAAGGGAGATGTTCCCAAGGGCTAGAATCTCAGTTTTTTCATGATTTACACATAATCCAGAGCACAGTCCAAAAGTCTCAAGTATACCAAAGAGGGAGGCGTAGGAGGCTTTGTCACGTAGGAAACAGGTCATGTCATCCGCAAAAAGAGATAATTTAGTAATCTCGCCGCCAATTTTAAAACCTTTAATCGAGTCGTCACTTCTAATTTTGATAGCCAGAGTTTCGAGAGCGATTATAAAAAGATAAGGTGAGAGCGGGTCGCCCTGCCTAACTCCTCTTTTCAAAGGGAATGGACCCGTTGAAAATCCGTTGTTTAGTACGCAGCTTGAAACATTGCTATAAAGTACTCGTATCCATTGAATGAATGAAGGACCGAAATTAAACTTATGCAGTGTTCTAATTAGAAAATTAAAATTGAGTGTGTCAAACGCCTTTTCGAAATCAATTGCGACTAAAATTCCTGATACACCTTTCTGTTTGGTATATTCTACTAAATCGTTTATTGTTCTAACCGCGTCAAAAATCGATCTGCCTTCGACAAACGCGTTTTGATCGGGATGAATTATAGTGGGCAAGACTTTTTCCATACGCTTGGCTAAAACTTTAGAAGCTATCTTAGCGTCAACGTTTATCAAGGAAATGGGTCGCCAATTTTTGACAAGTCGTTTATCCTTACCCTTCTTCTCTATTAAAGTAATAATAGCTTGCTTCTGGGTATTTGAGAGTTCACCGAATTCAAAAGCATAGTTGAGGCTATCAACAAGTAATGTTCCAACTAAAGGCCAAAAGGCCTGGTAGAATTCGATCGACAAACCGTCATTACCCGGTGTTTTGTTTTTAGGGAAAGTGCTCAAAACATTAAAACATTCGTTGTAGCCCAGCTTTCCTTCGCAGTTTTCCTTTAATTCTTCTGTCAATATTGGGAATTCAATAGAATTATCCAGGAAAGTGGAAGCTGATGAATCCAATGGGCCGCCCCTGTTGCCGTCATAAAGATCCGTGTAGAAGGACTCCAGCTCCTTCATAATTTTTTTAGGATTATTTGTTATTTTCCCTTCAGAGGTGAAAATTTTGCGAACACTACATTTTTTCTTGTTTGATCTCTCTAAATTAAGGAAGTATTTGTTGTTTTTTTCACCGAGTTCGTACCAATTTGCACGTGAGCGGATAATCGCGCCTTGTGTAATGTAGTCGTAAATGCGATCATATTCCGCTTGAAGAACTTCGAGTTCTTCCAAATTTTTTTCTGAAGGGTCCTGATCACATTTTTCTGTACAGGTTTTTAAACTTTCTTCCAAAAGGTTGAGCTTCTCTCTCTTCTTGTGAGCTTTTGCTTTACTATAAGTTATTGTATATTGTCTTATTTTATACTTAATTAAATCCCATAAAACTCGTTTATCCTTAACCGCTTCGAATTCTTCAAGCCAATTTTTATATTCATTATGCAGAGAGTCGCAGTATTCTTGGTCATCTACTAGCGTGGCGTTAAATTTCCAAAAGCCTGGACCCCTCTCGCCTTCATCGAGACCGTTAATCGATAGCGTTATTGCAGAATGATCGGAACGAATTGCTGTTGTTATGTCTGGCGAGTCAATCTCTTCCTGTAAGTCGTTACTAATGAGCCAGAAATCTAGGCGTCGTTGAATTGGTGGTGATTTCTGACGCCAAGTAAATCGCGATTCGTGGGGATGGCGAACACGCCAGATGTCTACTAGATCATTTTCAATCATAATATCTTCCACACATTTAACTGATTCCTTCCGTTTTTTTGTGCCCCCATGCCCATCAAGATCTTGATCAAATATAATATTGAAATCGCCTCCAACAATAAGAGAGTTTGCAAATTCTGTGTCTATATCGTTTAAAAGATCCGATAATTTGTTGAAGAACACGCACTGATCTGCTGATTTATTAGGGGCGTAGATGTTAAGAAGAATGAATGGCGAATCTTGAATTTGAGCTTTGATTAAAATATAACGACCTAAAGGATCAACCTTGGTGGAGACTAACTTAAAGTCAAGATGATCTTTTACAAGGATCATTGTTCCCCTACTATGGCAGCTTCCATGGGAAAAGAAAATATCCCCCTTCCATTGTTTCTTCCAAATTTGTTCAACTTCTGGAGAGCTATAGGTTTCCTGTAAAAAACATATGTCCGCTCGCGATTTCGAGAGCCAGTTGAATAAAGCTTTCCGTTTCTCAAAAGATCGAATCCCTCGAGCATTAAGTGATAAAAGTTTGAAATCAACGTTTATGCACACCATAATTAGAGAGCAAGTGAAAAAAAGGCCACAGGGAAAGACATTTGAATAATGTTAATATTATCTTGGCAATTGGAAAATGTTGGCTAATCAAAAGGACAAAACTTAGGTGCGAAAAATACGGTGAATCTGGGCCAATGGGAATTTTTACTGAAAGTAGATTAATTAGGTATGTTGAGTGGCAAAAACTGTGAATAATTTCCAGAGCACACGTAAATAAACACTTAAAAACTAAACACAAAAATATACATAAATAAGAAAAGAGAAACATATAAAAGAAAAGTTAAAAGGTCGCCAGAAAGTTTCCTATAATGCGGCCTCGAGGACTTGAGCAGGGTTTCTATGAGCTCCTATTTGGGACCTTTGTGAAAAACTAATTTGTGCTAACATTATTTGAATAAACTAATATAAATGATCAGACTGTAATGAGTTTACCGTCAACATACAATTTGTCCGGCTCCGCTTTACTAAAGACAGCTTTCTTACCTGCCTTTTCGCTTGATGAAGTAACGGCATAAGTTTCTTCCTCTCTTTCGCTAACTCTTTCGGAATGTCATCATAGATAGTGAAATCAGTACCTTTTAATTTGAAGGCTTGCCTTTTCACGTACTCACGGTCGGTGTATCTCAGGAAACGAGCAATGATCATTCGAGGTCGCTCTGCAGGTTCTGCAACTTTGCCAATGCGATGGATTCGTTGAAATTCTATATCCTCAGGTTGCTCAATGCCGAGTTTTGCTTTCAAAAATTCCATTAAGACTTCTTTCGTTTGCTTTTGCTCTGGTTCTTCACTTTCAGGAATGCCTGCAAACTTCAGATTCTCCCGCCTGCTATATGCCTCTAGGTATAGGCTTCTTCTTTCTAGATCTTCTTTCGCTATAGCAAGGGCTTGCTCGAGCTCCACTGATTTTACTTCTAGCTTGTCGACCCTTTCGTCATTGAAGCTGACATTCTCTTTCAACTCGTTAAGAGAGCGTTGCATCTTAACTTGCTTTTCTTTTGAAGCGTCTAGTTCACACCTTTGAGACGCTACAGATTTTTCAATCTCGGTTAACTTTCTGCCGAAGTTTTCAATTTTGCTCTCAATATTATCTAACTTGTTGATCTTCTCTTCGATAGTGTCCAATTTGTTAAGCTTTTCGAAGATTTGTTCCATTTTTTGTGCCAATTTCTCCGTCATCTTGAGTTCTACAAAGACCTCGTCGCTCTCGTCTAAGTCGCTTACCTCGCACGTGTTGTCTTTCGGTTTTTTGCTGGTCGGAGACTCGGTTGAGCTTGTTGATAAGGACTGGTTACCAAAAATTCGTTTCGTACCTGAAGTCTGGTCTTCCATAAAGCTTTCTGGCTTAAAAAAGTCGGTCCTTAGTCGGAGCTCCGGAACACACGTCTACATCGCTTGGTGTCTGGCCCAGTCTCAGTCTGATGAGTCCCAGTCTTTAACAGATGGA
The DNA here is from genome assembly GCA_963693305.1 of Meandrina meandrites. NCBI lineage: Eukaryota > Metazoa > Cnidaria > Anthozoa > Scleractinia > Meandrinidae > Meandrina > Meandrina meandrites. The sequence continues at coordinate 36,623,846 of OY855903.1, read as the reverse complement.
TGGTAATTAGTGTAGTTAACGCTATTAAACCATTGAATAACTCTCCTTTGAAAAGCTTTTGAAAATTGGCAGTGAATGAAAGTATGCTCAATGGCGTCTTCATTTCCACAGTATAAACAATCCCCGTCTTCTTTGATACCAAAACGGTGTAGTTCTTTCTTAGTGACTATAATTCTATGTAAGAACTTGTAGTGGAATTCTTTCAATTTATTTTCTTTACAAACTCTTTTTGTCAACTTGAAAAAGTGCTCTCACTCAGTGGAGTTTAAATTCAAATTTTTGCTCCATTTCGTTGGACCAGTAGGAAAAGAGTGATTTACCTTGTTGTTTAGTAGCCAGTAGAAATCTTTTGCCTTTGCTTTCTCTAAGTCAATTTTGATTTTTTCAGCTAATTGGATCTTGGATTGATTTCCCAAATAACTTTCTTTTGGAAATTTTCCAAAATTACATGCCCTAGTTAGAAGTGTTTTAGGAATGGCATTTAAAACTTGATAAAAGTTCAAAAAATGGTTTTACAGTTATATTTGCTTTGGAACTGTTGAAAAGAGATTAGCTGTCCGTTTTCATTTAAAAGGTCCTGAATAGATATGATTCCTTCAGAGAACCATTCTCGAAGAAAGAAGGGTTTTCCTCCTATAAGAATAGCTTTGTTGTTAAAAAGTATCATTTCCTGTCCTTGTTGGTAGTTGTACTGAGACTTTAGTTCCAAAAAAAAAGATATAATGTCTTTGTAAAATGTTGGTAATTTAGGATCTAAGTATTTTAGGTGGTAATTACACCTTAGAAAAAAATTTAATCCAAGTTTTTTGAAAAAATGATTTGGTACTGATTTCCAATTGCGACTGTCAGGGTTAAGCAGTCTTGGGATCCAGGCCAGTCTTAACCCCTTTATCATAAGATCGATATCCGTTATATTCGTCAATATTACAATCAACCAGAACTACAATTGGATACCAATCCCCGTTTGAATTGGGATTTGCTACGACAATGTACCACAAGAGCCATATTGTCATAATCTGATATCCCATAAAATTAAACATTACAATTTAAATGTTATAATATTTGGAAAATAAAATCTGTTGAAATGTTTATCTGACTTTTGTTAGTCTCCTGGGCTGGGCTGTTCAGAAGCCTATTAGCGCAGTAGGAATCTTGGAGGAAAAATATGTGGGTCAATCGAGGAACAGAGAAATTCCACAACTTTTTACTGTATATAGGCCACTACAAAAAGTTAAAAAAAACTGAAATAAAAATTCAGTCTCATACTTGATTAACTTATTCCCGCTTATTCACACTTTGAACAACCCGGCCCTGGGACATCCACAATGATTAACACGAAAACCTAAATCGCAACTGGATACTGATACATTATTTCCTTGTTTCCCCTTTGTTTGCATTTGGGACTTGCTACAACAATGTATCACAAGAGCTATGTTGTGATAATCTGATCCTCCATGAAATGAAACAGTACAACTTTGGTTAATGTTGAGGTACTCCATTTTCATTCCAGTAGCCATACTGAAACCTCACAGACAGAACTTCTGAGTTCTTAAGATATTTTAATCTCATCGGCTTTGATTCTGTTATGACAACTTCACATCTCTCAGCTGACGTCTCCTCTCCAGAAGAAATTTTCTTTTTCAGCAGTTCTTCTTTGATTATCAACTCACCCTCCAAGTTCATTTATCAAAGACAAACAAAGCTTTTCTTAACTGTGTAAATTGAACATCAATTACAGCATCTCTTTAACAATTATTCCATGAGCCCGCGTTGGATGCGAGGTGGTAAATAGCCAACGAGGCGCGAAGCGCTGAGTTGGCTATAACCACTCGTATCCAACAAGGGCGAATGGAATAATTGTTTTATTAAATTCTTCTTTAGTATAAATCAACTGGACATTTCATTTTGATGTAAACAAAGTGATAGTATGAGGAGGCGGGAAAATTTGTGGCGCGGTGTTCACTTTTTCAGTTGAATGAAACGCAAGGAAAGCGAGCGAGAGAGTTTTCTTCCGAAGATTTTCCTCGGAAAATCTCCTCGTAAATCATCTTTTCATCCTGGAAAATTGTGACAACAATTAAGGTTTACGGGAAGATCCGAAGCAATAGCTTTTCTGGAAATTATACACCTTGTGGAAGACAAGCGAAGCAAGTGTTTACATATTGTACTTGTTTACGGCTCCACGGCTGTCATCAAGACTACTACATATGCTGAAACGAAATTGCACTCAGATTCGATGAAGTTTATTGAAGTATAAAAGGACAAGATCAAGATTGAAAGGTAACAAACTTAACTGAAGTGCTGAGCCACATTTACGTCTAACACTGAATGAAATTGTGTCAGTTTTCTGGTCTTCCCGTTAATTATTTTCTGCTTTTCTTCTTCGTTTAGTCACTCTTGTTGTACATTTACAAGTATTTTTAATTAAACATTTCGCATCAATCCTTTCAGTTTTACGTAGTTGAGTCAACTATGGCATTTTGTGGTAAGGCACTGTCGATTATTTCTTGTATAAGCTTATAAACCTCGCCAAATTTGCCATTTTTCTGATGGAACTTTCGCTTCCCGCAGGAAAATTTTTAAACTGAGCGGTACTTGCCACACTCATTTCCCATATAAGGTCAAACGTAGGTATAATGGCTGATAACCGAGATCTAGTGAACCAATCAGAAAGCTAGAATTGCATTATCCGAGGTTGAGAATTTAATAATTCTTTTTATTCTTGTCCATAGCTGTTTCGTTGAATTATATGGTTAAGAATAACACGAAATACCTCCTGGGGAAGGTCAAGTGTAAATTCGCCAAAAAAGGTGTACTGCAAAGTCTCCAGATTATTTCCACATGAATCTTCTTCAATGCATTTATAACCATTGATTTGGTACCAATCAGCTGTTGTACCTCTCTGTTCCTCGACTGATCACGGAACTTGTCGTCCAAAAGTCCTAATACGGCTTCGGCCTCATAAAAAAATTTACTTATAGAACACATCATTGCAGGATCGTCCGTTTGAGAAAGATAGTCGTGATGATTTCTCTGTGGAAATTGGTCAATACCCCGCGAAGGAGGATTCCTTGCGAAAACATTGTCCGCCATCTTGAATTTTTCCCAAGTGATCGTTTTTGGGGGTGGGCTGGCCCCAACGTGAACTCTCGTCACGGAATCTCTTCGCTGATAACCTTCATCTAATTCATTCACTAATAAAGGCTAGAAACATGTCCTATCAAATTGACGGGAAAAGTTGTAAACAAAACCTCTCCGCAGTGTTCAAGACCCTATTCCAAGAGAAGTTTGATGCACATTATGCCTTGGAAGATGTCAGAGCTCTTCATAAGATTCTCTTTGATTCACCATCAAATTTAACGATTGCACAAATTGTAAACAACAGCAAACTTGAGCCATGCAATTCTTGGACGAGTGCTTCGATCAAACGCAAACATTCAAGAACAAAGTGACAATGGAGCAGTCAAACAAACAGATAGAGTAAAGAATTATTTCCTGTACCTTTAAGTTTGTGTTAAACTTCTTAAATATTCCTTTAGTTAATCTTTAAGTGGATCACTTAAAGCACTTAATGAACCATTTAAGTGTCTTTTAAGACACGTACTTAAGATGCACTAAAGACTGTTTTAAGATACTTAAAGCGATAAATTAAACGAATTAAATGAAATCTTAAAGATGCTTTAGGACCTTAAATGTGACTTAAATGTAATGGAAAGATATCTTTTATCCTTAAAGTTGAAAAAGTGATGTACTAAGGATTCATTAAGTGATGTGAAAAGTGATGTGTATCTTAAAGGGTCAGTAAAGACTGTTTTAAAACAATTAAAGGGCAGGGAAGTAATTTTTAACTGTGATTACATTGCGGAGTACATTCCAAAAGCAATGCAATCAGTAAACATCCAGGGAAATTTCTTACAAGGACCTATGTTCAATTAATAATATAATTCATGAAAGACTTCATACCTAATAAAACACACAGTCTATTGTCTCACCAATTCTTTTAAGATATGTATCAGGAGTTCTGGACTTCCTGTTGGATCGCACAGCGTTGTGGGAAGGTGGGCTCAGAAAGGTGGGCATCGACTTGCAGCGTCGCCATATTGGATTACATCGAGTGGCTTGGCTTCAGTGACCTCTCGCGCAAAGAAACCCTCCTTTTAAGCCGATCGAATTTTTTCACGTGCAGGAATATAGAAAATACAGTTGGGCTAAGACAAGTGTGCATCAAATCCTTGTTTGGTTCGATGAAAATAAGTGGAGAAAATAGTGCCGATAAACTTGTTGATAGCTTATTAGGAAAGGCAAAACCACCTAGAAATTTACCAGCTCTTAAATACAGCAGAGATATGGAGCCCATTGCAGTTGAGGAATTCATCAAATGATTTTAATCGAGACAAAAAAATTTAAGTGCGAAAAGCGAGTAACTTCACAATCAAAAATAAAACTGATGCCTCACTGAGACTATTTGGTTGAAAAATACATGGATATTTTTTTCTGTACAAATGTAAGTAATGTAAAGCAAAGTTAAAGTCGTCGTTGCTTGCAATCATGGATTAAAGCGACACCTGAACGATATTTTTTTACACACCAGTACCGGAGCGGATTATTTACATTTTTATTTTGTGACTTAACTCACCACACTGTAGTTAGTAGATGCTAGCATCTCCAGAGACTCCAATTGCTGCTCGATTCTTTTCAATGTCTTTGCGAAGTTGTCCTCCATAGCGGCGACTGAATCTTCTACACATTCCATCATCTATATGAAAATGAACGAGAAAAAAATCATTACAAACTTAGTAGAATACCCGAATTTTTCGCTTGCACCATGCGAAGCCCATATAAGTGAAGCGAATGTTTTTAAATAGGCGTGTAAATAGGCCTTTAGTAGCCGACAACCGGACGAGGGTGACAAGGCCACTTACTTGAAGATTGTTTGTTTGATTTTAATCAAATGTTTGTCGTAAAGTATTCATATAAGGCAAGTGGCTGAACCCGCGTGCTCTTTTGTTGCGCGCCAGTTCGTACAGTGACGACACGTATGTCACTTTGTAGGACTTCTTGATCATGCCAAAGCAGCGATCAGAGGCAAACTTCGTGTGACCAGCAATGAGGAACGAATACACGATTGTATCAGGCTTAGCGCACGCTATTGCCTGCCACCACAGTTATAAAAAGTGTAATGCTAGAAAACCTCATAGAATATGAAATCCACTGAGAGAATGAAACGTTTGAAAACAGCAATAAAAACTTTAATCTATGTGCATCTCACTTACAAATAACTAGATTAAAAATAATTCAAGTTGCCGACTAACAAAGAAATAATAAAATTGCATCACATTAAAATGTTCAATTTCCGATAGCATGAGTTGGAAAGAAATAGGAAAATAACTGATGTAAATGACAATTTCATCCCAATACCTACCTTTTCAAAGTGCACATAAGCTGGACATTATATTCCCCCATTTTCAACTTGTTTGTACGAAGATGCAAAATCCAGCATTACATGTATTGAATTTTTGGTGTTCACTTGCGAAAAGACAACTTTTCATTTACAACGCGCGGATAGTGCGTATGGTTTGGAGCGTTTGCGTGTGAATCGTTTGAAAGGCTTCAAGCGTTTCTATTTTGAGAATGTGCAAAAAGAGTCTATCATTTAAATGGTGTAGGTAAAAATAGACTCGCGTTGTTTACCTTGTTCGATGCCAAATTGCTTTGAAAGTGAATGCCACAGCTGTCTACATTATTTCAAGTTTCTTTTTCGTAGCTTGTCTTTCAACCTAACTTACCAAAACTGTCTCAAATTATTCGATCAATAAGGCGAAGTTTTATGTCAGGAAAATAAGCAAACCAAAAAAAGGATTTACAAGCGAGCCAGCGGCCATGCAAAGCGAATGCAAAATTGAAATCCGATACGATGGTATATGTTCGGCTTGTCACGCAACGACTCTGAAAAATTTGTCAGCACTTGTCAAGTCAAAAAATAATCTATTATGATCACAAGACAGTACTAACTTGTTTTGCATTTACCGTGAACACCAGACTACTACAGTTAAAAACATTGAGAACAATAAGCCGTTAAAATAGCAGGGCCTTAACCAGACAAAATCTTGCTGGGTGCACACCCTTTAGAAATTTTAAAATTTAGAAGCCCTGAAACTCTTTATTCAAGATTTTTCTTAAGGTATTTCTTGAGAGAAATAAATCGTGTTCAACTTGGAATTATTTTCAGTTCTTAACAAAACATATTTTATTTTAAATTTGGGTTATTTAGACTAAAATCTAGACGAGGCAAGTGCCTTGTCTTGCCTCTTGCTAGTTACGGCCCCGAAAATAGTAGAATCGGATTTTTTTGAAGCTCCAAGGGAAACAAAATGTAGTTCTAGAAAATTATGGGGAAAAAGTGCAGTATTGTAGCAATTCAGAAGAAAAAACTCGTGCCTAAAAATCAGGACACAACTGTATTATTTTTCCTTTAAAAATGAACCTCCTTACTTTTAATGCATGTTTGATTATCAAATAAGTAGTAAGATAACCTAACTAAAAACTAACCAAGTAAGTACTAGTAGCCTAACAAGGTTTTGCCTACAGCATGTAACGTGCCAACCATTTAGACCGCGCTGATCGTGCAGTTTTTGCTTTACAAATGAAAGACACGACTTTATTCACCTTAAAAAATGGAAACGCATTTTTTCGTTTTTACCACCGTCAGATGTGTTCCATTCCGTTTCTCTTGTCTCAAAAGACTTTCGCTGCCTTGCATACGATTGCCATATCATTGCACGTGCTTTACACTTACTGGAAGAGATATCCATTGACAAGAAAGGCAGTTTGCTATGGGAGGCAACTGACAAGCTACTGAAAGTGATAGACATGGCGCCAACAGATACCTTGAAGTCACTGTCATTAAGAAATGGCAAAAGAACATCTGAAGAACTTTCTCGTTTTCAGAAAAAGTGGAGCAACTTCTTCTTGTTAAATTTATCTGGAACAAAAGGACATGTGTCCGAAAACGTGACAGAGTTTGTGCAACTGCGTGAGTTAAATGTTAGTGGAACTTCCATTGATAATTACTTTTTAATACAAATTAGCAAAATGTGTAGTCGGCTCTACTGTTTAAATATTTCAAAGTGCTTTAACGTGACTGACGAAGGTATTTTACAGGCATCATTCTGTGTGGCCGTGTTAAACATAGCATACTGTCTGCTTGGAGGGGAATCCATAATTCACGCAATTTGCGAGTATGGTTGTACACTGGTATGTGTTAAAGGGATGAAGATAACATCTGATTTAGCAGAGACCGTAACAACTTTATTTCCTGACATTCTTGAAGTTGGAATCCCTGTCGTTTGTGATTTTTTCTTCCGAGGATCTTTTTTGTCCGAATGTCTGTTGCTGGTGCAGAGGAAATGACGTTACAACAAATTTACTTACTCAAATCCATGCAAGCTATAATTTTCCCATTGGTGCACATAAACTTACTTTTCACGTATGTAAATTAATCACTTAAACTGTGTTTTGCTCAACAGTGCACAAACTTCCTTTTTGTTTTGAACAGTGTGATGCATAAAGAAAGATGGTAAATATTAAACTCGATCCCAGCAGTACATATTCAGTAGATGTGTCACCTATGAATCTAGTAAATGGCCTTGTCAGACAACGGCCAGGGCAATTTGCAGCGCCATCATGAAAAAAAGAGAGATGAATTTCTAGAAAGTAATAGAGCCGGTGAACCATTCAAGCATTGTGGAATGAAAAAAGAGTGGTTGATAAAGTTAAGGATGCATTGCCAAGTACACCAGAAAAAAAAGCGGCAGTTCTCTCAACATTGATAGAGAGCCCAACTACACATCAAATGTTGTCCTCACAAGGTTTAGTGTCTTCAGACGAAGCAGAAAAAGAGGGTCCACAATAGGGTTCCCAAATCCCGCCTTCCCACCCATTTTTTCTTGTTAATCCCACTTTCCCGCCCTTTTTTACGTCCGGATCCCGATCCCACCCGATTTTTTAACGATTTTTTTGTTTAACATATAAATAAACGACACTCACAGACCTTTATGGAGTGGGTAGCTTTGTTGTCCAAGGTTTTCAATATCGCTTATAGTGATCCTAACATTGTTTCTGCTTTATTTGATTTTTCGTCTTCGTATCAGTACAAAGTAAACATTGTTAGTTCCTAGTTTGGCTTTTTTGGAAGATAACCGACAGAGTTAGTTTGATGAATGTTAATCGTTTGTCGCACGTTGGATCCACCTTGAACTGAATTTTATTGGCGAGGTTTCGATCCCTTTACTGCTAGTTTTGATCAGGCGATGAGGTCAATAGCGAACGTTTTTTGTGTCTTCATTTGTGTAAAATAAATACGAGATCCCTAAACAGTCCCACAGATTGTAAAATAAAAACATGATATATATATTGGCGAAACGCTTGGTGGCCTAATGGTTAGTGCACTGGACGCCTGATTCAGCGGTCCCGGGTTCGAGTCCAGGCCTAGGCCACGACATTGCATTGGAAAGTTACCCTGCGATGGACTAGCCTCCCATCCATGGGAGAGTAGAAATACTTCTAACAACTTTATGCTACTGAAATCGGGGTCACCTCCGGCCAGCTGATGGGCCACAAAGCTCTTAGTTCTCGAATGCAGACTTAATCTTTCTTTATGAGAACATTAGCCTGCTATTAAACCGAACGGCACGACCATATGCAGATACCCTCCCAAGAAGAAAGTTTGCTTCGATATCCAAAGTAGCAACACTTTGTGATTCGTCATCGTCGATTTCTTCTTCCTCTACACTACTACATGAATCGTAGTCGGCTCCATTGTCAGAATTGTTGACATGTCCTGTGAGATGAACTGTTTCCCCTGGCACAATGTCCCTCGCATATAAGAAATCTGGCAGCATTCCTGCAGCTAAACTTGTAGCTCGATACAACTACAAAGCCGGTATTTACACAAAGGAGTCTTTTGTACCAAGACATTTTAGACCATTTTATGCAGTCACGCCAATTTTAAATCCCGTATCCCGCTACATTTCCCTTGTGATTCTCGCATCCCGACCACATAAAAGGTTGAAATCCCGCTCCCGCTCGTGATTAAAATTCCCGCTTCCCGCTCCTGTTTTCAGCTCTTATCCTGAATATCACCCCCAAAATAAGCCAAATCCCGCATCCCGCCAAACCTATTGTGGACCCTCGAAAAAGAAGCAAAGGTTAATAGTGCAATTGTGGCCGATGCTCGAAGTCTAATACAAACGCTTAAAGATGGCCGTTCAAAAGATAGCCAGGCAGCTATGCAGTGTTGTGTTTGTCTTCTTTGTGGGGACACTGTTATGGAAAATAAAATGTAGAAAGTTGTCGTAGAAACGCTATCTATCAACAGGGAACAAATCCGAAATAGCATGAACACCGCAAACGTGTGTTGAGTGATACCTCAGAAGGATGGACAGTAGTAAAAAGGAAAAGACGCAATGATGCGACACCCAAGGAACATCTGAAAATAGCCTGCGATTTTTGGGCCAGCCCTGGAATTTCCAGGTCAACTGGCAACAAAAAGGACATTGTGCGAGAGAGAATTGCTGCAAATGAGTACATTGAACACGATAAACAAGTAATGGAAATGACCCAGAATGAAGCTTTTAACGAGTTTAAAGCAAAATTTCCTGACGTAAAAATGGGTCAACGAACATTTGAAAACTGCAAACCCTTTTATGTTGTGCCGGACAGACCGCAGGATCGCAACTCTTGTTGTTGCCGAACCCATGTGGAAACACGTATGCTCTTCACAACGTGTATCAACTATAGAAGAGTTGATAAAAGATCAGCCTGCGAGAGAGCGCGACTATCCTATTTATGCACACCTGACAGATTTAGACGACGTGACACTATGCCCAAAATTAGAAGCGGCTTAATTTCACTGCCCTGATTGTGGCGTAGACCTTTTTCAATTTCTTCCAGAGGAAGTAAGCATGGAGCAGACAGGCACTCAAGTAAAATGGCAGCATTTTGAATACCTAGTGGTGGGAGAAAAAAGGCAGGAACCGGGCGAAATGTTTCATTATTTTAAAAGTCTTCTCGAAAAGTTTCCTGGTCACTGCCTGCGTTCGAATTGGCAAAGTAATCAACTAAAAAGTATTGTTCAGTGTCTTCCATATGGCCATGTTTGTTGTGTTCATGACTATTCAGAAAATTACACTTGTCAACACCAAGACCAATTGCAATCCCTTTATTACGGGCAAACGCAGGCCTCCATTCATGTAACTATTTTACATCGACACTCGTTGGCGGAGGTTGACGGGGAGGAAAGTACACCAACGGAACCAAAAATTGTAACTGAACATTTATTTGTCATTTCACCAGACCTAAAACACGACCATCACTCGGTCCATCACTGTCGCCAACTCGTGGCCAAGTATTTAAATGAAATTCGGTACCCAGTAACAATGATGCACGAGTGGACAGACGGCTGTTCAGTCCAATACAAAAGTCGACATTGTATGGGTGACGTAAGTTACACAGTTGCTGATTTCAGTTACCCAACCATCCGGAATTATTTTGAAACTTCGCATGCAAAAGGGCCCCAGGATGGTGGTGGTGCCAATTTGAAATTCAAGGCTGATATGGCAGTCATAAGGCGGCAAAAAGTTATACAGAATGCCGCCGATCTTCAGGAGTTGGCGCAAGAAAACCTTCAGGTGCCTTTGGAAAAGGCAAGTTTGCGTCGGAGAATTTTCCTGCACATCAAACAGCATGATAGAGACAGAAATCGTCGTTACTTTAAAGAAGTCAGAGGAAATCGCACAATTCACAGTATCTTAGCAAATGGGCAAAGCAAGCATTTGAAAACGCGAGAGCTCTCTTGCTATTGCGACCACTGCATCGAAGGCCATTTTGAAAAGTGTGACAATGCGTTGTACGTTAAGAAATGGGAGGAACACATTTTGGAACAGGAAGTCCCAGAAAGAAGGGCTACAAGAAATAATGTACCAGATATGAGGGAGGGATTACTGGACTTGGTCTCAAAGAATTCCATTGTGGCTATAGCCTCTGGGGATGCCGGAGAAGATTATTACTTACTTAATGTCATCTCTGACCATTCTGAAACCTTAACATCTAATGTTTCGGATGATTGGAACGCCTAATATCGTGCTGGCTCCTGCATAATACGTGGGCATTTCTACGAGCATGTTGAATGTCAGCAGTCTTCTTCAAATCACTTCTTCAAACTGATTACTGAAAAAATTGCTTACTTGTATTCGTCTACGGTTCGATTTATTTGTTTGGAGTAAGAAGAACATACGGAAAATGGAGTGAGGCTGTTCAAGCTCTCAGAAGCAGAGCATCTCGACATCCTTGGTTCCCTAGTTGGGTTTTGAAATGTGTAAAAAGTCTGTAACATTTTTATAACCATATGTATTCTAGTTAATTAAGCAATGTTTTTAAATGCTTAAAACCAATTTTCCATTGTGTCAAAATTGACTACGTAGCCCAGAAACAATTTAGAAAACATTTAAAAAACCTTTGTTTTGCGTTACGCAAGTTCCTAACAGTAATACACAGTTCCAGTTCCAGTGGAACTTTAATAAACATGAAAACTCTAACATACATCGTGAGTATAAATTGCTGAATACAAAATCTTTTCCTCACACTGTAACTAAGTTCATATAAACGAATATCAATAACAATTATTTTTGTCACTTAGTTACAGATTTTAATGGTTGAAAACAACCTCATGTAAGTGTCATGAATAGGAAATCATCGTATGGAATTAACATATATGTAAAAACGTTAATCTTTAAGAAACAATTTTTCCGGTTTAACAATAATATTTAGGCACAGTTAACAACAGCATACCGTATTTATTCGATTAAATGACGCAGGCACTGGACGATTGCTGGAACAAGCCGTTCAAGGCCGCCTGCACTGAAAAGTATGATGAATGGCTAGCTAACGTGGAAATACGTGAAGAAACAACACTAAAACATGTTTCTGTTTTTTAAAATTCAAATGTTCAGTTACTATTGTTTGCAAGAAATAGATTGGATTTTAAATTAACGCCACCCTAGTAAAAACTCCGCACTCGAATCACGAAAAATTAAATAAACGCCGCAGCGTTTAATCAAATAAATATGGTAATTAAAAAATCACTTTAAAAAAATTACAGGTTTTTTTTACACCCTTTGCTTCGGAGATAGGTTTTAATCATGGTGACGCACTGCTTCCAGTCTTGGTCGATGTTGTCGGAGGGATAATACTGGAAAAAGGCAATTTTGACCTTTTCCACTAAACCCCTGTCTAGGGCAAGCTTGCCCAATTTACCTCCATATACACTTCTCCCTACCAGTTGTTCCTTAGAGAAAAACTTCCTGACCAAAAGAACGGCAAAGTTGCTCTTTTTGAGCAAGCAATGGCATAAAGATCGTCAAGTGATTGGGCCCTCATGACATCTTCCCTGAGCCCACCAGTACTGGCAGAAATCCCTGACCCACCCATCACCATCCCATCTCCCATTCCAGCACTGGCACAAGCCCCTCCCATTATCCCACCCATTCCCGGGAATCCCCCCTCCATACCCCCAAACCCAGTTCTGCTGTTTCCCCCAGCAGTTGCCCCCACCCAAACTTAAAGGGCTCACTGACACCCCCCCAGGCATATTTACAACTCCCATAAGGTCGAGCCCTTCCGCTACTCCCGCACCCACCCCAGCCATCCCTTGGTCCAAACTCTGGGCCCCGTACTCCAAGCCACCACCCAGATTGGCCCCTCCATCCAACTCGACTCTCCCTTGTAACATAACTTTCACTTCATTTAAACTATCCATAATTTCATTTTGGTTTTGCAATAAACGTAAAAAAATTTGATTATTAAAAAATGTAGTTGCGATAAAACGTGTTAAGCGAAAAATGATCTATGAATGATGATTGTGGTGCACTTTCATGTGATGATGGAGATGGATTTGAATCATGTATGGGTGATGCTGATAAACATACGGTGATACTTGTGGTACAGGTGATGATTGTGTACGAACGGGTGATGCTGGCGTACGAATGGGTGATTTTTTAAGACAATTTTTTAACAATTTTTTAAGACAATTTTTTAACAAGATACTAGTGAGCAGCACACAGCAACAAAATCTTATAAACTCAATTACGTTTATTCTCTGACCGGTTTCGTCTGATAACTACAGACTTCATCAAGAAGTTTTTTAACAAGATACTAGTGAGCAGCACACAGCAACAAAATCTTATTAACTCAATTAGGTTTATTCTCCGACCGGTTTCGTCTGATAACTACAGACTTCATCAGGGAGTTTGAAATAAGATTACATGGGGCAGTTATTTATACATAACATTTGCAGTACAAATCACGTTCCCGTAAGGGTGTGAACAACAAAACACCCACAAGAAATGCATGCAGGATATGACTAAAATCCTGCATAGAGTGTGTGATGTTTAATTTTGGGGCTCACAGATTTAACGTTAAATCCGTGAGCCCCAAAAACAATCACTTACATAGATGTGCTAACGTGTTACTAGATTTATAACTAACAATACCGTTGGGTAAATGCTTAAGAAAAACCTTTTTGATCCCTACATGACTGCAATTAAAATGTGTTTTGAATACCAGCCCTCTTTGTCGAGAAGACTTATCATACCTAGAGAACCATTTCTTCCTGTTGCTATAGCTTATGTCCTTAAATATGGGAAGCAAAAACTTAGCAGGGTACCCCCTAAGGCGTAGACGTTTCCAGAATAGCTGACGCGTTTCATTGAATGAACTATGTGTCAAACTATTTCTGGCGTAACGCATAAGGTCGCCTTTAATGAATGCTCGTTTGTTGCTACCGGGGTGAATGACTCAAACGGTATATAGAGGTACTTATTAAGTGGTTTCTGAAAAGTAGAATACTGCAGCCTGTTAAAGCTAGGATCCTTTAAAAGTAGCAAGTCTAGAAAAGAAATCGTAGATTCGCTAATTTCGTATGTTATCTTAATGCGTTCATCCTTGGAGTTAATAGCACAAAGAAATTCTAAGAGTTTATCCTTTGGGCCATCCCATACAATGAAAAGATCATCGATAAAATGCTTATAAAGAGTTAAATATCGACTGTACTGCTCGATAATGTCTCTCTCATGATAGTACATAAAAGCGTTTGCGGCTGTGACTGCAAAGGGAGTTCCCATGGCAATACCGAACGTTTGATGGTAAATATCATCGCTAAATTATGATTTAAAAAAATTATTCTCAAAGACAAGTCTAGTGAGCTGAACCAATAGAGCGGTTTGAGCTACCTTTCCCTCTCGAAGCAAGAGGTCAAGTGCAACAATAGCCTTCTTAGTTTCAGTGTTGGGATATAGTGATGACACGTCCGCCATAACAAGAAGGCAATTAGCGGGTAGCTCAAGTTGCTCTAAACATTGGATCAATTCACCAGAGTCACGTAATACTGTAGGCATACTAATGACGGGTTTAACTAGCTCATCCACAAATATACTAACAGGTCTAGTGATATAAGAGTGAGACGCTGCAATAGGCCTGCCAGCCATGGGTGACTTATGGATCTTTGGAATAATATAGAACTTAGCGGGATCAGAACTCTTGGTGTTGTTGTGTAAGCTAGGTAGAAACTTAAGTGAGTTAGGGGGGAGAAAATGCGAGTAACTATGAGTAAGTTTTTCTCTAGTCTCAATTACCTTACGACGTCTAATCGTCCAGTCATCTTGTGTGACTTTCGTGTATGAATTAGAGTCATTAAGGTGCTTAAGAGTCTCATTTTCAACCCATTCCGTGGAGACGACAGCAGGTCCAAGGTTTGTGTCCGTTGACAGGATGGGAACAGTGGGGTCTTCTTTCATTTCTCGTAGACCATTTCGCTCGTTGCGGCTTAAATTGCTTTTCCACAGTGGCGTGTTCTCGCTGAAGTTTTCCAGTAGCTCTTGACGCACATGATACAGGCATTCCTCGAGGTCTGGGTCTTCCCGTGGCGGATTCCAATCTGATTTAACGTACAGTTTAGGGTTAAAATCAGGGTCGTCGGGATGGTTGGCATACTTGTGGTGTAGCCGGACGCTTCGACAAAAGTCCTGTATTTGTTCTTTGAAGACGCGCGGCAGGTGGTCTGAGCGAGGGTCGAAATTTTAGACCCAGGCCAAGAGTTCGTGACTGCGTTGCATTGAGAGACATGGAAATTCAGAGAGTTTTTTGGCTTGGTTTACTTTATCCATTCAAATCCCATTCAAATTCCCCTTGTGTACAATAATTATTTGTTTTTAAAATAGAATCATGAGTACTAATTGATTTGGCTCTTTGATAGAGTACCTCATGAAGAAGTGTCCGGGTCAAAAGGTACTTTTGTATGTTTTGTTGGAAGTGAAACTTTTTTATTCTTTAGCTGTTGAATAGCTGGGGGAATTTCTTCTGTACTTTCCATGTCACATCTTCATCCCATGCCAGTCTCACATTGAGGGCCTTCTCTGATCTCTAACTGTCTTTTCTTTAATGTTCTGTGTTCCTTTCTTGCTCTTCTCTCTCTCTTGAATTCTCCCTGTTTCTAAGCTGACTTATTTTCCTGTCTACTCTATCTGCATACTTTTAACAGTGGCTTCCAGGTGATAGGGGGATTTGTTGAAGGGTCTAATATAACAAAGGTTATAGAGACCTATAAGAGCTAATTATCAAATTGAATTATTTTACTTTGCACTTTCTCAACTTTTTAGAGTTTTGAAACCTTGAAATTGATTTGATTCAGTAATCTAGAAACCTGCTGCAAACCTGTCTCGTTTGTTGAGTGTTTTGTTTACATTTAATTTTCTATATTGTTATTATTTTGTGGCTGATTAGCTGTGTTCCCACACTCCAGAAGGGCATTGAAGTTTTATTATAGCAAATCTAAGTAGTTGCCAACCTGTGTTACATAAGAATGGCCAACACTCTTGGCTCTCAGCACAGGCTACCCGATAGTCATTGCTTTCACTTGAGTAGTCCCTAATTGTAGGGACTTTGCTTCCAATCCTATTATTTAGAACCTTATTGGCTTGGCTTGATCCAAGCGGAGCTAGCTTTTCAGCATTGTTGTTGAATATCTCCATTATTTCTTGCAGGT